>CANYCX011429058.1:0-18472 GCA_948193385.1 Breynia disticha f. nivosa | reverse complement strand
ATAGATTGTTTTATTAATTAAGAGATAAACACATAATTTATCACTAGTGAACTGAAGTTTAATGAAATTTAAAAAATTCTACTAGGTATTATGGCAAATTATGTATTTTGAATTTTATTTTATTATTTTTTTAAGGTAATGGGTCTTAACTTAAATTCTAAAACTAAAGGGACTAAATAATTAAATTAGAAACCCTAATTCCCAAAATCAACCCTCCACCACCGCCGGTGCTACTGTGGCCTAATCGTCGCCGCGAAAGTCGCCACTCCAGCCAACAATACCAGTCGTCAAGACCAGTGTCAATAGAGTCTTCATCGAAAACACAACCAAGACCCCAACGTCTGATGGCCTAAAACATTGAATTTAGCCATTTCTGCCGCCATCAAACTACTGTAGTGGCGTCTTCGCCATCCGGCGACAATCTCCGGCATCAATACCGTTTTCGTTCGAGACGCCAGGGAAAAAAAACCCAATGCAGCGCCACATGTCTGAACCTCCGCCTGCTCATCTCTGCCTCGTCCCTCACAAAACCACTCGGTTATGGAGTTTAATCGCCACCCATCGATTCCTTTATGGCAGAAGGTGATATACTGAATTGAGACTAACTGTGTGTTTGGATGAAGGGTAAGGAAGGGGAAGGTAATTTCGTACCCCTGTTTGGGAGCAATTGTTAGAGGTGTACGTAAAGGGAAGGAAGGGTAAGTATTACCTTTCCTTCCCCTCCAAAATCAAATTTTTGTTACACTCCAAATTGGAGTGTAAGGAGGGTGAAGTTTTTTTAAAATGAGATTTTCCACCTATAACCCTAATAAAATATTTTTAGAATTTTATTATATTTTACTATAAGGATATTTTAGTATTTTAACATTGATATAATAATTTTACATTCCATTACTTACACTTCTATTTTTTTATCTCCCGAACAAGGGTAAACAATTTCCTTTTCTTTCCATTCCTTTCCGGTCATTACCATTACTTACACTTCCATTACTTACTCTTATGTACACCCCATCCAAACACACTGTAAGAGAAAATCAGATCTGAATGGTCGACAGTGGTGATGATTAAAGGTCGACGGTGTGATGGGCTTGTTTGTTTCAGAAATCGATTTAGTGTGTGGTGGGGTTTTGGTTTCCAGTGTGGAATTTGGGTTCATGAATGGTTTTTTTTTCTTTCTTTGCTTAATCCAATTGAAATGTATTGTTTCTGGGTTGTCTAAATGTATGAATAGAGTTTTGTTTATCCCTTTAAACTCTTAAATCAAAAATACAGTGCACAATAACAAGAACTAAAACCAGAAAACATTCATAAACAACGCAATGAACAAAAAACACGACAGAAAATTTTGTCCACAGTAAAAAAAATATTACCCAGAATCAAATAATCATGATAAATTGAATATAAAATCAATTCAAAACAATCAATCCTAAAAGCCAATCAATTCTACAGTAAAGTGGCTCTGATACCACTTGTAAGAATCAAATTCCATATGAAACAATTCACTAAACAGACCAAACTTTACACAGAAATTAATGAACAAAATAATACTGTAAAGCAGAAGCGTACCTGATTCCATGATTATTGTCGAAACACGAATCTGGGTAAGATCTTCTAATTGATCCACACTAAAGTGCTCTCTCTTACCATAAAAATGGATGGGGCACTTTTTATAGAAGTGAATAGACATGTTGCAGTAGAAACGACTATTTAGATGAACAGTTATGTCTTTCACTTTTTTAGCGTGTTCAATTAGGGACCACAACCCTGTGTTATAATATATTTGTATAATTTCAGTTATGTCCATCATAAATCTGGATTATACCTGTTCAGTATAATTAAACACATTATATTAATTAGATCACTTTATAATTAAGCACATTATACTTGATATATTAATAAATACACAATTAATAAAACTGATAATTCACGTACATCTACGTGTCTAAATAATCACAATTATGTCTAATACGTGTTTCAAGTTCACAAATCTAACACGGCAATCACATATGGATCTCTCAGGGGTTAGTTGTATTTGCGGCACCATTTCTTTTTACTTTTTTTTATTCTTGACATATTCAAAGGGAATACTTTGCATGAACCCTAGTTGTCAGTTGTTAAAGTGAGGAGTATAAGCTTCAATGCTTGTAAAAAATGGTTTGAGGATATGTAACATTCTGGGAAAAATAGTTGCAAATTGTCTGGGGAACGGTATTGGTAAACCATTTGGCAAACCGTTCGACGTCACAGATGGACAGTATGGTTGCAAACGGCCTGGAAAACGGTTTGGGGAAACCGTTTGGCAACCCATTTGATATTTTGAATTAGACAGTGAAGATCGAACGGTATTAGAAATGGTTTGAGTAAACCGTTTGGAAAACCGTTTGATATTTCGGATTGGTCAGTGAAGATCGAACAGTATGGGAAACATTTTGAGGAAACTGTTTGGCAAATCATTCGGGTCGGTCATATTTTATATTTAGCCGACTCACAGATTTGTAAAACGAGGAAAACTCATTTTTATCATCTAACAACATTCTCTGAAGTTCCAAAACCTTCCCCTGAGTCCCTAATCATCCTACCTTCATACCAACTTCATTTCTTGGCAAATGTTTGCATAAAACCATCCCAAATCATAAGGTAAGGTTGTATAATAGTTTATACAAGGTTTATACTTTGATCTTTGATGAATTTGATGGTTTTAAATGCTGTTTTTGCTGAGGGAATTGTTGATTATAATGTTGAGAAGGTTGGAAATGAGTTTAGAGATGTTAGAATGATTTTATGTAAGAAAAGTGATGGAAAAGAGGTATAACCTAATATTTAGGTTAAGTTGACAATTGGTTGATATTGAACTGAATTGTGTTTATATTGATTTTGTTGGAAATTGAGATGCATAAGTGTAAGGAGTTGAAGTAAGCTTTGTGAATTAATTGAAGATGAATTGAAGAAGATTGGGTTTTAAAAGGAATTGTTGGAAAAGTTGACATATAGTTAACTTATGGCCCGAGAATGTTATAAATTGTTATTTTATTTTCTCTCTCCTTATACTTAACTCTGATTCATTCTGATTTCTTATATTTATATAAAGATTATTAATTATCGGGAAAAAGAGTATTTAAAAATGAGTTCCACATTTAGTGGTATCAGAGCAGGGATTAAATTCTCTGCGGACTGTGCCAAAATTGTTTTGTTTGTCAAGTTTTGGAAGCTAAATGAATTTGAACTTGGATTTTTGAATACAGAAGGAGCCGATTGACGACGCACCACATGATCACAGTACAGCTGAGTCTAGAGAGTTAGTAGAGGGACAAGGGTCAGCCTCATTACCTCTTGAGCAGTATGCACAACTTGCTGCAGTTGCACAGTCTGATATACCTATACCTTCATATGATCCTGTATATGCTCCATTTTGGGAGATGATGCGGGATCAGACTAGAGCCTCAGGTAGTCAAAATCTTAATATTGATAAGAATTTTATTGAGGTTAGGAAGAAGGGGGCGAGGATATTCGAGGGCACTACTGATCCTTCTGAGGCATACGATTGGTTGAGGTAGACAGAGTGTATTCTTACGCGTATGAGATGTACTCCTGAACAGAAATTGAGGTATACCACATCTCTTTTAGAAAAAGATGCCTAGAATTGTGTGAGTTAGTCCCAAATAGCCAGAATGATCTTCCGACATTGACTTGGGATGATTTCTTACGGAAGTTTGTTGAGAAGTATACCCCTCCTCGATTTCAGACAAAGAAAAATATTGAATTTTTTGAGTTAAAGCATCGGGAGAGGACTGTTGTAGAGTATGAAGCTGAGTTTACCAGACTATCTCGATATGCTCTAGAGAATATAGACACTGATCAGAAGAGGAGAGACAGATTCGAGAGAGGTCTGAGGTATCTTATACGCAATAGAATTGCACTGAAACCTACAACATACGAGATACTGGTTGAGGAAGCCATCAGGGCTGAAGAATTAGAGGCAGAAGGTGAAAAGAAAGAGAACAGAAAAGAAGGAAAAAGACAGAAGATATCTGGATCTAGCTCGACTGGAGGATGACAGAGGTCAGAGATCTGATACTCGTGTTTTTAGAGGTACAGGTGGGAGTTCTCGACAGTTTCGAGGCGGAGCAGAAGGTGGGAGGAGTTATTCCACCAGACCTCCTACTTATCTTAGCAGAGGTACAGGTACCTATTCCGGTAGTGATACGAGATTAGTTTATTATAATTGCCAGCAGCCAGGTCATTTTGCTAGAGACTGACCACAGAGACAGAGTGTACCTAGTGTGGATTTATCGAGACAGAATAGTATGTAGAGGTTAAGCCTACAGTTTCGACTAGTACAGGTAGAGGTAGAGGTAGTAGAGGTATTAGTTCTACTTCTAACGAAGGAGCAGCCTCTAGAGGGTGAGCAGTTGGTACCGATAGAGCGAGTAGATCTGGTGGAGCAGCAGTTCTAGCCGAGTCAGCACCACAGATAGGGGTGTCCAAACGGTTAATTCGGTCGGTTTCGGTTAACCGACTGAATTAACCGTTAACCGAATTTGATAAAAACAATTAACCGAACCGACCGTTTCAAAATGTTTAACCGAACCGTTTTAACCTTCGGTCAGTTCGGTCGGTTAACCGAATTAACCGAATTTTGAAAAAAAGAAATAAATATTATAAATTCTTAAAATGTATATACTACTAATAACTGCCAAAACATGAACATCCAACAAAACAAAACCTCAAAAAACATCCATTAGAACATCTAATAAGTATATAAACTGTCAAAACAACAGTGAAGTGAAAGGCAACTGCCTCAGCTTGAAACCAAACTAAAACTCACCGTCATCATTAGCTCAAGCCAAGAGCTAACAATGAAGCTTGTTGCTTTTGTGCTCGCGTTTCTTGCTCTCTTATCATGCCAAAGATTGGTTCTTTGTGAAAACAGTGATGAGTTGAGAACACTTATGGATATGAAAGCTGCTTTGGACTCAGAAGAGTTGTACTTGTCTTCGTGGAGCATTGGTGGAAAGCCATGTGAATCATATGAAGGCGTGGCTTGTAATGGAAATGGTCAGGTGGTTAATATTTCTTTCCTACCACCAAAACCAATTATTACCTGCAACAACAATCAAGACATGAAAATTAAACCTTCACTAATTAAGCAATGAAGCTAATAAACTTCATTTGCCTTAAAAATTTTCTGCTTCTCTTAAACACGGGACAGAAAATTAAAGCTAATAAACTTCAAGAAACTTAAAAATTTTCTGCTTCTCTCAAACACGGGACAAGCTTTACGTGTGCATTCTCTAATATTTCAGCACTTTAACAACAGCAACATCACAGGAAACAAAAAAAAATTAAAAGAAAATCAAATAAAAAGAAAAAGGAAAGACAAGTCGTACTGCAGCCTACACTACTGCGAAAATGCGGACGAATGGAGTGGAAAGATGGCGTGGTTTGGTGTGTGGCCGGAGGGATGTGGTGGAACGGTGGCGTCGGGTGGGTGCAGGGATGTGGTGGCCGGTGGGCGTGGAATCCGTGGAGGGTTGGGTTTGGCTTGGAAGGGGGCAGCCGTTCGTGCATCAGAGAGGAGACAGGAATGGTGTGAGTTGTAAATGTTTAATTAGGGCTTGTACACTGAATGGACTAAACGACAAGTAGTTTTAATAGTATATAAAAATTGGTTAATTCGGTCGGTTATCGGTTTTTAACCAAACCGACCGAAAACCGATTTCTCAAAATAATAACCGACCAATAACCGACCGAATACAAAATTAACCGAACCGAACCGAAAATTTTCAGTCGGTTCGGTCGGTTAACCAAATAGTGGACACCCCTAACCTCCACAACCGACGATTTACCCAAAATAATCCATTAAGAAAAATAATAACACAACCTACACTTACTCTTAATTCATAAATCCCACAATTAATTCTTTCTTATTCATTAATTTCCAACCCCTTGTCAAGAATTAACGAAGATATTAATTTAGTTCATGCATTACAAAAGTTTAGTTTAATCTTTGCAAATTTAAATTCCACCAAGAGCATAACCTCAAAACAACAATAACCTCCTCTTAATTTATAACATTGCCAAATAATCAAAATCTCAATTAACCATTATTCAACAACTTAATCCATTCCTCAACCCTCCCTATTTCTCTTTTCACAACTAATAACTTTAATAATTTTTTACTTACACTCAAATCACAAAACCTCCTCCATTCACATCTTACACTTTAACCCATTAGCACAAAAATTACAATTTTTAGCAAACCCACCTAAACAACTTGACCTTTCTAACTGGACAACTCATTTTCACCCTCCTATTCCATTGTAAATCTGCCAAAATCCAACCAACCCAACACACATTAATTTTCTATTTTAACACAGCTAAAATTAAGGGGTTCGCACAGCAAAACCCACCAAAAAAGGCGACAGCAGCAGCCTTTAGGTGGCAAAAGAGACGCACAGCTGGTGGTGAGGGGCAGCCAGTGTGTAAGGAAACTCGGTTGTGGGGTGGCTCGAATGCGCGCTAAGGCAAAGGGAAAAAGAGACCACAAGGGGAGGAAAAGGGCATGCGTCGGCCTGAGGAAGAGAGCCGACTGGACTTGGAGGGAAGGGGTGAGTATGGCTACTGTTCACTCGAGGGAGAATGGCTATGGCGTCGTAGCTTGCAGAGGAGAGGAGCGACAGAAGAGAGGAGGAAAAGATGGTGAAAATGTGGCGGAGGAGTGACGAGAGAGGGTCGCGAGGAGGAAGAGAGGCGGCAGTGGTGGTGTGGGCGTTCATGGAGAGAGATAACGAATTTGAGGGAGGTGAGCGTGAGAGAGAGTGAAAGAGGGGGGTCAACGGCTGTGAGAGGAAAAGAAGAGTGGAGGGAGTCTTTTAGGGTTTTCCTAAGTGGTCGCATTTTTTTAGGGTTTGGGCAATGTAGGGATATTGTCTAAAATACCCTCTACCCACATACTTTTATTACTTTTTATCCAATGGTCTTCCCTCTTAAATTTTTGTAAATTTTTGTACATACGAAAAATTGAATATTTATTTATTTAATTTAAATTAAAAATATTCTTAATTTAAATAAATCCTCATACGGAAAAATTTGATTTTCCTTCAAGAATCCCCCATTTTAATTTAAATTTTAAATTTTAAAATTTTTGGGGCGTTACAGATTGGTTCTTCCATATAAGTTAGGTTTTTAGAAATTTGTACATCTGACTTTGGAATAACATGTGTAGGATCTAATATGTATCTCTTGAGCATATTTACATGAAATACATCATCAATCTATGCCGACTCTATAAATAATGCCAATCTATGTGCTAGAGGACCAATCCACTGCCATTTTATACAGTCCAATGTATCTGGGGCTTAATTTTCCTTTCCTTTCAAATCTCATTATACCTTTCCAGGGTGAAACTTTTAAAAATACATTTTCACCAACTTGATATTATTAATGTAAGCCCTAGTCCCAAGCATTGTCTATTAATCATTAGTTAAGACGTTTAATTCTATCTTTCTATCATATTTGTGCATGAAGAAAGAATAGAATTCTATGATTGAATATCTAATGCTTAAGCTGGCATATGCCTTTAGGACCTTTGAAACTAGAGATTTCATTCTAAACATCCCTAGTCAGTCACTACATAAGGACATAGGCTGCCAATAAAAATCATGGATACATATCTATGATATGGTATTTTGTTTAGATATGCTATTTCGAACAACTACATGGTTTAAAGTCATAAGTAGTTCTCATGTGCAAGTTTTACATTGGAGTTCTTTGATTGGAAATCTCCATAAAACTCTAGATGAGTTTTTTTATACTTTAACATACGTCTAATATGCCCGTAAAAAGGTGACAAGTATGAGTATGATTGGATATGCACTAATTCACGTTAGAGAGTATGAGAGGTGTGAAGAGAATCCATTCTCGAGGAGAGAGAAAATGCCCCAGCCACTTCATCAGTGAATTGAAAAGAGTGTGACCACACCCAGATGAAATAATGAGTTTTATTATATATCCAAAAGAATTTAGTGTCACTAGAATATCAAGAAAGGAATTGATTCAATAAGGATGACTGTTCCATGCCTTATGTAAATTAGACACATTGTACAAAGTCATCTTATGGTTAATTCTAATTATGAACTAATTAGGAAGTTACTCATGAAGATGTAAGAATCCTTGTTGGATAAGAATTAGGACACGTTTTGACATCTTATGTCAAAAAACGTATGCCTTGTGCAAGAGGAATCATTGTCCTAATTATCCATTATAATTATTGACTTAATCCTAGTTGATCTAAGATTAAAAATTCGAATTTAAACCAAAGTGGGATCTAAGGCTAAAAATTAGGAGATTCGATAAGATTAGGATAAGGATAAAGTTAAGATAAGATAGAACACATTTCGGACACACTTTGTGCAAAAATGTGTCTAAAACATGTTCCGCCTTAAAGATAAGATTTACCATTTTTCTCAACAATCCTAATTTGATCTAAATTGGATTTAAAATCAAATTTGAATTCTTATCTAAGTGGAAATCGACTAGGATAAGAAGAATGAAGGATATATAAGTCCAAATTTTTAGGGTTTTAGTCATTCCTATTTCCTTTAGGATTTTGAGCTTGTTCCTATAAAAGGAGGCACCTTTATTTTCAAGCTTCTTGGCTAAAACTTGGATTCCCCAAGGTGAGGAAAATTTCTTTTTTATTTTTCTTGCTGACCGTGTTGCATTGTATACCATTAGAGCTAGTACTCTACCTTTTCGCGATGGACTAGTAGTTTGTGGGAGTATAGAGGGAGGTTTGTCCAAGTTAGCACCTTTGTGACACAAATTTGGTGACTTGAAGGCTATATAGGTTAGTTCTATGTAGTAGTTATGAAAAACACACCATTTGAACCATTCTACTCAAGTTTTATGGTAGAAAACCTAAACTAGTCATTCTAGGTAAATGTACAACGTGCAAGGATCTTAGTTTTTATGTTTTGTATGGATGTCTGATAAACGTCATTTTGCACTTATATTTCATATTCGTTTTCATGACATTTATCAAGTTTTTTGGCCAATTGGACATTATTTTTGTGTAATTTCTGTAGTTTTCATGTCTCCACGTCACTCGTGGAACTTTGAGCGTAAAAAGGCAGAATTTGGGTCGAAACGGAGCAAAACAACGATTAAAGTGCAAACAAAGGAAAGAAAACAGTTTGCAGAATGACCTCCTAGACTGTTTGCCAAACTTTTCCATATTGACAAAGTTGTAAAAAGAAATAGAAGCTTTTCGACCCCTCGAAACGGGCTCCCAAATCGTTTGGCCCAAACCGTTTGCCAAACCGTTTGGTGTTAATGACCAGAGAAGACATTTGCGAGGTCTAAAATGGTTTCCAGAATAGCCTAGGTAGGTCGTTACTCAAACTGTTTCATTCGAAGATTCGCATAGGATTTTCACTGACCGACTCGTGAAGCGATTTCTAGCCCGTTTTGTGGGCTATTTCCAACTTAATGGGCCAATTTTAAGGTTTGATATAAATAGAATTTTAGAACAAAATTGAGGAGAGCTTAGAATTTGGAGCTGTCAGCCATAGTAAAGAGCATATTTTAGCTAAAGAACACGAAGATTTGAGCCATGAAACAACCACATGAAGGGATTTCTGACATAGACCATAGGATTATTGACTCTTCTAAGAGTTTTCAATGGGTTATTTTCTTGTTTTATTGGATTCCTTTTGTCTTGGTTGTTGTCTTAGCCTTAAGATGAACTAATTTTTAGATGGATATCTAGATGAGAGAGTCTTGTGATAGATTACATGTTATGACATTGATTGATTATTATTTTTAGTGAGATTTATTGAGATTTAACCATGTTGTGTTAATTTCTTGAATTTGAATTAGGTCTTTGAATTCATTATGATTAATTGAGAAATTGTCATATGAATTAGGTCTTACATGGCTGAAAGAAGTTGCCTGTGGTTTTAGAGATAGAATTATAGAACTTCTCCGTATTAGTGCAGAGCTGATAGAGGAATGTACATAATGGTAAAGATGGATTAGGGGTTTTAGTTTAAAAGAGATTTTGATGAATCAACCTGATCTTAGTTGTTAATTTAATCAAGAGATACTTTAACATAGAATAGACATCCCCGTGGTGCAATACTCATTAATATTCAATAAAAATTAAATCATACACATATGAAATCTTAAGAGGAGTGGATTTTGGGTATTCGCCTTTTCCTATTGAAATTTACCAAATTCCTTCGCGTGTTTTTAATTCCTGCTTGTCTTGATTAATTCCAATTTTAGTTACCCCTTTTTATTTACAGTTTTAATTACACAAAATATCATTTTCATTTGATTAGATAATAAATTAATTGTAAGTATTAGATCTTGTCCGTCTTTGTGGGATCAACACTCGATACTCCAGTGTTTATACTGTTGTTTAATAGGTACACTTGCCTACCAAGCCATGATGTTAGTATCGTTTGGGCTTATCAATGTCCTTGTTAGTTTTCATAAAGAATTCCATTTTTCTAATCTATATTAAACCCATATCAAAACACCTCTAACCATCTTTATATCTTATGTTTAGCTCTTTTTGGGTCGTTAAGTATTTTAGACTTTTATGATTTGAATAAATCTAAAATGTCTCCCCGTATATATAATATCACCATATCTTTAGAGCAAACACTACTGTAGCTAATTCTAGATCTTGTACTCGATAATTTATTTCATATGGTCTAAGCTATCTAGAAGTATATGCATTGACCCTCCCATTTTTCATGAGTACACAACCCAGTCCTTGGTCAGAACCATCACTATAAATCATAAATTCTCTTATATTTAAAGTAATTATGAGTATTGGAGTTGTGGTTAATCTGTATTTTAGTTCATCAAAAATTTATTGATAATATTCGTTCCACTGAATAGATACATTCTTTCTGAGTAATCTTGTCAGTGGATCAGCTATAATCGAGAATCTCTCCATAAATCTTCTGTAATAACCATTCATTATGAGGAAAATACGTACCTTAGTAACTATTTTAGGATGTTTCCAATTTAGCACTGCTTCTTTCTTCTTACTATCTATTGATATTCCTTGTCCAAATATCATGTGTCTTAAAAAGACTATGTGATCAAACTAAAACTCACATTTACTAAGTTTAGCGTATAATTGTTTTTCCTGTAATGTCTGCAATACTAGATGCAATATTCTTTGTGTTTTTTGCTATTCCTCGAGTAAATAAGTATGTCATCAATAAAGACAATCACAAACTGATCAACAAAAGACTGAAATATCTTGTTCATTAGGGACATGAATACTGCTGAACTGTTAGTCAAACCAAGATGCATGACTAAAAACTCATAATCACAAACTCATAATGCCCTCAATTCCTCATTTAATTAAAATTTAAATTAAAAATATGTAGCAAAAATACGAATAAATTTGTCGCGAATTGTTTAAGAAATAATTCGGTGGGAAAGTTAGAAATTAATTTAGAAAAGAGATTAAGAATTCATATGGAAGTATAAAAGTAGAGGAAATGAAAACCAGAATTTGTTGGACTTAGCAGAAAAGAGGAATTACGAAGCAATTAGTGGACAGACCCAAAAGGGAAAAATAGTCCAACTCAATTAACATTTAACTTAGAAACCTATTTGTTCTTCCTTCCACCACACATACACATCTCTCTCTCCCTCCATATTCATCCTCTCTAACTCAAATCTTCACCATCATCTTTATTTACAAAAACCATTGTGCTAGGTAGTCTTGAAGAAGGTTGGAAGTTGAATCTCAGTAAGACTTTCTCTCTTGTTCTTGTAAATCCCAAAATTCTATTTAACCCTAAATTCTTGACCATATATCTTGATCGTTTGAGCTCTGATTTGAGCAAATGATAGCTCATTGGAAAGCTTAACATGCATACTACCTAGTAGTAACCATCTTTGGTGTTAATTGTGATTTAGGTGCTTGAAATCAATATTAGAAAGGAACCCTCACAAAGTGACGAGTTTGGGTTTTATGGACCAGAGTTCTTTTCTGAGTTTCGTCGGTTAGGTAAGTTTCTTGAGAGTCTATTGATGGTGTTTAAATGGTCAATTTGAAATGGGTGTTGTATGATGAGGGGATTGAAGTAAAGAAAGAACGATGGTTAGGGTTTTTGTAAAGGAAATGTAGGAATTAGGATGGTTAAGGTGTTTTATTGGTATGTGACATTAAAGAATAGCTAAACAAACTTGTTTAGTACATTAATGATAGTTGGTGTTAAAAAAAGGAAGAGAGGAAGTTAGAGGAGGAAGTAATAACACTAATGTAATTGTTCATATCTTAGGCTTCATTCATTTTTATAATTTAATGAATGTGAGATTGATGGGAAATTATAATGTAAATAATAGGGAATCCAAATGTGGTGAGGAAGGTTCGTAACCGAGCTGTTAGGCGATTCTAAGAGGTAAGTAACACGAGCGCAACTGTCTCTATACTCATGCGTTCTTGAATGTGAAATGGTGGTTTGGTTGATAATTCGTATGTTGATTTTGCATTGTA
Organism: Breynia disticha f. nivosa; assembly: GCA_948193385.1. Taxonomy (NCBI): domain Eukaryota; kingdom Viridiplantae; phylum Streptophyta; class Magnoliopsida; order Malpighiales; family Phyllanthaceae; genus Breynia; species Breynia disticha. The sequence continues at coordinate 5,943 of CANYCX011429058.1, read as the reverse complement.
TTTGTATGATTGGATTTATTGAATGAGTAACTACGTTGATTCATAAGCAAATGCGAACTGTTTGCAAGATAAATGAACTTGTGCTTTGTTATGTTTGAATACAAATGATGTGGTAAGGTGCTAAGAAATGTTCTGTGGACGTTTTAGAAATTGATGTGATATGTTTGTGAGTTGCTAGGAAATGAAGAAATGGCATGATGAACTATGAGTAGGCTATGAACATGAATGTAATTGATAAAGGATGTATGCTTGTATGATATATGAGGAGATTATGAGCCTTGTGAATGATTGTGGTTATGGCCATGATGGCTATATTTTATTGATTGGTGAATTGCATTATTGATTGAGATTGATGGAATGGTTGAATTTGGAACTTGAGTGTAATTGATCATGTCTGAGATGATGTGAAAGATCAACGATTGTGTGAGTGTTGAGATTGATTGAATTGGATGCTGGTTAATGTGTTCTTATGTTTTGTTTACTATGCTTAGTGATTATTGATATTGTTGAGAATGTTTTATGCCCAAGCTCAATATTTTGATTGTGGAGCATAGTATGATCAGATTGTGAATGCATGATGAAGGCATAATTTGGTTGCATGGAATGTGCATATAACATTCATAAATGGGGGCTCTTCGTGAGAAATTTTAATAAATTGATAAGGGCTCTTGTGAGCATAATGAGGGAGTGGTTATAACATAAAGGGTATATCATACGTCGAGCCACGACCTCGGAGGATATATAAACAACCTACCTTAGGCCACACGTCTCAGACACGGCCTAGACCTCTGAGGGCAAAGGAGAAGGGTTGAGGGTCTCACAGACCTCTACATAAAAATTTTGGGTAGTATATAACAAATGCTACCCCTGGCATAGTGGGAAATTGCTCGTTACACAGATGTGTGTACGAGTGTGCTAGGCCAAGTAACCACATACTCCCAGCCGATAAGGCCTGTTTGAAAACGTTAATATTAAGGCCAAATATGGGTGTAATTGGAACTCTAATCAAGATCATTGTTGATCATGTTAAGGAGTGTATTAGTGGCATGCATTTGCATTCTTATTATTGTTGCATAATGTGTCTGGACACATGTGAGTTGATGCGATGAATTTGATTATACATAAGTGGTATGGTTGAATCTCAAGTGAAATTATGGCATGAATGTTGTGATTGATGCTATGATTGCTCGTATGGAATTGCGAATGTGGTTAACCTTATTTTGTTATATAAGTGTAGGCCCTATCGATGTTCTTATGAAAGTCTGTGAATGCTTCCTGAATCATATTGAATGTTGATTAGGAATGACATGGATTAAATTAATAGGTTGCCATGTGAGAAATTATATGGTTGGTAGTGTTTGATTATATAGGAGATTGTTATAAATGTCTTGTGGAATTATATGGCTTGAAACCTTATTTGAATGATTATGGTTTGATGTGTGTATAATTGTGGTTTGATTTGGAAATGAATTGAATGAGTCTAATATGGAATGCAATTATGCTGGTTGTGTGTGCTTGAAAATGGATGCTGAGGAAGATGGAGATTGTTATATTGATGATTGAACTACATTGATTAAGTGTGATGGGATTTTAGTATATAAATGTTAGGTATTGTGTTGTTGATTGAAAATTGTAAGTTTTGTGTTTGTTTTCTCCCAGAAAATCAGTGTGCTACACGTGATCGTAGATAAGTACTCGTGGTAGCTGTGACAACGCGTACTTAACTACCACTGCTGGTTGAATTGCACTCAAACTACGCGCGGTGGTGGCGACAGCGCGTACTTGTCTACTACCACGTGTAGTCAATGGCACCCTGCATACTATACAAATTTCAGTAATTTTGGTGGTTATATAAGATTTTGAAAACTTGTATGGTTAATAATGTGGACATATGAAGTGTATGATCGGACTTGATTGGGTGTTTGCTTCTTGAATTGATGATTTAATCGTATAATGTGAGGTTAATTAATACTGCATAGTTCATGTGAATAGAGATAAGTGTGATAATGCTATGGAAGGTTGTCCATTTCGGTGAGTGTTGCTTATTGAGTGTCAAAACTCATTGTGTTTTATGTCTGCCGTGTGGGCAGGGACTTGAGGGGACATTTTGGACGCAAAGGTGTAAAGTTTTTTGTGCTCCACTCTGATAGAAGATTGAAGAACCGAGGTGGGCTGTGCACTAGGATGGTTTGATCATTTCATGTAAAACTTTGTATTGACATTTTATAGTGCATACATTCTTTTGTTAGGTTGTCAGTGAAATGGAATCATTTATGTTCCTTTTCTTTACTAACCTTATGTATTTTGTATACTTCAATCTTCTTAAAGCAGGTTTCTTTCCAAACTATGTATGTGTTCTTTAAGTAATACAATGTAAATTTTATAATGTTTTTTTCTTTCCAAATTGCCATTTTCAAAATTTCAATGATTTTCAAGTTCGAGTACCATTTCATGAGGAGTGAGAAATGAATATTTGAAGGAAATGGTAGTCGAATTTGGGGGTCACATGCCTAACATGTCTATAATAGGATGACAAGTATGGATATAGTTGGGTATGCATTGAGTGTCAAAGCTATAATCTTCACCCTTAGAAGTCATCAACTTAACATAGAACTAACGAATAAAATCCTCATACACATTATCCATAAACCCAACAACATCAAATATGCTTTAACTCTAAAATCCTCAAACAGTTTAGCATAGCTAGAGCTTAACATATTCTGCCAATAAAAGGTCATAGATGGAGTTAAACTCTCTAAAATTAATATCTTGTTGCAGACATCCTGAGCTTTTTTGTTACAAAAATGAGGGTTGATGACTACATGTTTAGACTTGGCCCCTCGTCTTGATGATGATCCACGATATCCTTTAAAGACCAATTTCCTCCTCTTTTATTGCTAATGGGGTGAAGGAGGTGGAGAATATTGACCACTACCAACTTGTGGAACTTTTTTTCTAGCCATTTTAGATTGACAAGAAGGTTTAAGAAATTAAGGTTTGATGTGTGTTTGGTGTAGATTGTGGTGATTTGATAAAGTATTGATGGAAAAGGAAGTTGATTTAGATGAAATGGGGTGTGTGTTTGATGATTTTGGTAACCATTTGAGCTTGAGTTGACAGATTTGAGGAGTCATGTACAATATAGTCAACAAAGCTCAAGGGTTTTTGAATTTTGAGAAGTGAGGGGAATTGAAACACTCAATTGTTATATAGGGTTATATCCATTGTAGTCGACTAGGTTTTCTTTTAGTTGACTAGGATTTTTTCTATTGGTCGACCAGGTTAAAATCTTTAGTCGGCTAGTATCCATGTTAGTTGACCAGACCTTTTTACCCGACTAGGAAAAATTCCTACTCGAGTAAACTTAGTCATCTTAGTTTCAGAATCAAATTGTTACAGTGATCTTAAGACCTACTCAACTAGACTCTTTTCTAGTTGACTAAGAAGTTTTTACTCGACCATGATTCTCTAAATTACTTGACCAATAAAGTTTTAATCGACCAAAATTCATCTTAGACCTGATATATCTAAATTTAGTTCAAAAATCTACTTAGTGGCTAGAGTGCAACGTTTTCCAAAGAACCAATTTTGATATAAGAGTGTATGGATGTATGATGCAATATAAAATACCAAGTAATGCAACAAATATTACAAAGAGTTCAAGTCACATATGCCAATTCTCATCTTAATGTCATTGAACAAATCTTCATTAAATCAGTTAAGATATTCACTAATTGATCTAATGTTGGTACATATTTTAGGCAAATATCTCGTTTCAAATGATGATCACGAAGAAAATGATGTATAATTTCTATGTTTTTTGTTCTACTATGAAAAATAGGATTTTTACTTAAGATTATTGCACTAGTATTATCACAATAAAATGGGAACATTAGACACATTTAATCTATAATCAAACAATTGAAATTTTATCCAAAGAACTTGAGCATACATACTTCCTGCAGCTACATATTTGGATTTTGCCATAGAAATTGCAATATTAACTTGTTTTTTACTTGCCCATAAAATCAAGGACGATCCTAGAAAATGGCATATTCCATTAGTACTCTTTCTATCAATCCTACAACCGCTATGCCACATTGCTATATGCATACATGTCAAAGTTTTCACAATTAGGACAGCACAAACCATGATTAATAGTAACAATCAAGTACTTGAATATTCTTTTGAAAGTAATAAGATGATGATTTAGGACAAGATTGAAATATAGCATACAAGTATGTTGTAAACATAATATCCTGTCTAGAGATGGTTAAGTAAAGTAGAGGTTCGATCATACCTCCATATAGCTTTTGATCCACATATTGCTTTTCCTCTTCCTTATGTGACCCCCGAATTTAAATATCATCTGCGTATACTTCCCTCCTACAATTGATATCTAAACCCGGAAATGAAATTTTTAATTTAAAATAAAATAAAACAATATTGAATAATAATAATATAAAGGTCAGTTACCAAATACCAATTTCATAAACATATATATATATAAATACAAATATTTACAAATTGGTTTCTAGGTTATTAAAGAAATAAGAATCTTATGGATCCTATTTCAACAATAACCTATCAAAATACATATATAATATCATGTGCATAGTCATGTACAAAGTCGGGTCTAAGTCCAAAATCATATGCCACACACCTTAACTTCTGGTTAGCAAATCTCCAAAATATGTGGGCAATACAAGGCTTCCTGTATCAAAATCCTCTTCTAATCACCTGCCGAGCGTTACAGACAATAATTGCATGAGATTTAACTCAGTAAGTAACATAACCTTATAAGGTCGGTTTCGTTCCTATCCAAAATATTAATTTTAAAAATCACACCACCCAAATTAATAATGTACATTAATAATATAACACAAACATACATATCAAACTCCATAAAAATCATCCATTAATGTACCTAAGAATAACATTTTTCCATGTTCACAGGTAAGAACGCGGGCTGTTTCAGGACTACGCGGGCTGGCTCTCGAGTACGCGGACTCGCCCCCACACCGCGTAGTTCAATAAAACAGTACTATCCGAACGTTTGATAGAAAACGCGGGGTCAGGGCAAACTACGCGGGTTCGTCACGACCGCGCGTAGTTTGTATCTACTCCGCGTGATCACCTGTTTTCCAAGCTGAAACTCTAACCAAACACCTAATTACATTAATCATAATCATTTTAATGCTTACTATATACATTCCAAGTTCTAAATCACCATAATATTAACATTGAACCCATATTAACACATTTAATCAACATTTCAATTCATCATCCACCACATCTCAATATCATTTCCATAGTATATCTCCGTATATATATACCTCACAATTCCATTTAAACACATATATTTTCTTTAACACAATATCATATCAAACCAAATCAATCCAATCAAACATATCACATATTTATAACCTTCAATACATATTTCACGGAAATGATCATGAGAATGTATGCACATCGATAATTCACCTATCATGATCACTCATCCCCAAGTTTACATTTTTCTAATTATTGCTTATAATTGGCCATTTTTAGATGACGTTTGCAAACGGACCTCGTCGGCCAGGAGTTAAGGTTACAGGTACTATGGACCATAGATTTATATACATATGCCCTGTATAGGCCAGACAAATATGCCCAGTAAAGGCCAGACACACTCAGTCACTGAAAAGTGAATGAATTTTCACTGTGTCGCAGTACGTATGTTTTATATACGCCTGCACATATGCTCCCGAGAGAAAGTAACCCTCCCCCATCATATTTCATTATTATTATTAATGCTCACAAGAGCCAATACTTAATCTGTTCTATGCTCCCAATGAGCCCTCTCACATGTATGCATGATAAAAGTCAATCACATACCATTTCCATGCATACTAACCATGCCAAACAATCATCAAACATTATAACACAACATGATCATAATCA
>CANYCX011428989.1:0-11821 GCA_948193385.1 Breynia disticha f. nivosa | reverse complement strand
AATAATAAAGTTTGGAAATATCCGACCTATTGGTATGAAGTTACTTCTCGTAACTTAAGGTTAAAGAAACGTAATGAAAACGTTAGAGATATAAACGTTATGAAAAGTTTTAAATTATACGTAATTAATACGATAGCTAGAGTAGGATGTTTTAGAAACGACAAGTCGTTTCGTAGGCGCACCGAACGCTCTAACGGTTGTGCACCAAGCGACATGTCGTTCCATTCAAATTACATGCTCATGGTCATTTGAATGTCCAAAATGCAGGACGCTCAACGCCCACTCGCAGTGGTGCCGCGTGTCGTACACGTGCTGCCTTCCTCAACGATTCTGATGATGAGAAAAATATTTTTCGACTGGTTTTGGCTTTCTAACTTCAATGGTGTGGTCAAATTTACCAAATTCCAAACTTTTATTTTCAGAATCGTACCGGCCTAAGGTTTTCGGTCTAAATTTGAAGACTTTTATACAAAATAAATTTAGCGAATCAACATCATTAGTACCCTCAACAATTCAGAATATTAATTCTTAAAAAAACTAAGCCTTTCAACTCTGATACCAATGAAAGAAATCGATATAAATAATATATATGTATATATATATATATATATATATATATATATATATATATACATATATTAACTAATAATTAATTAAAGCATTAAAAAAATGAATGGAAACTCTAACCTAGAACTTTGCTCAATGCAACGGAAGAAAAACATTACCTCGTTAAGAGTACGCTCGTATCCACAGGTGCAGGCGCTTCGGAATACAAGCAATGTTTCGCACCCGATCCTACACCGAAAATCTGATCAACCTATTCAGAGAGAGAAACCTTGTTAGTTATTTGTATGTGGAAGAGTCTCTCTCTTCTCTTCCCTTTTGGTGTGTGGAAGAATGAGGGGGAGGAGGGTTATTTATAGAGTAGTAGGTACCTATTGGTTTCCATTGACAATTACAGTTTAGTCCCTAAACTAAAAGTGTTTCTAATTTAATCCTTCTGTCAAATAAATTATAATTAATTTCCTTAATTATATTTATTCGACAACCCAAACATCAGGAGAGGAATAAATTATCCTTTCATGTATCTATATATGTACTAATTCTCTCTTTTTTCTTTAATGAGTTTTTATGCGTCAGTTTATGGTGATTTTGACAATTTAACTTTAAATTAATTTTAATATCATTAATGATGCTTAGATATCATATTATGGTGATTTTAAATTTATCATTCATCTTTTTTAATTAATTTTTAATATATTTAATTATTAAATACCACTTAGTGAATTTCAACTAATGTGACTCATTTTTCATTTAAAAAAATTATTATGAAAAAATTTTAATTATGTTATTAAGTTTAATATCCCTTCAAAAATATTATTATCAACCATTTAATTACTAATTCTATTATTTTAAATCTTTCATTATAAATGTATAAATTTTTATTAGTAATAGTATTTATTTTTATATAATTGTACACACGAACATATTAATTAACTTATAAAAATATATTCTCAAGTTAATTACTTTCGGTTGAAATGCATATTTATTTGTAAGAAATGAAATTATACTTAATTCACATTATTCTAAAGTATACAGGACATCTCCAAATGAATAAAATAAAAAATTAAATGCTATTAGCATTATTTAATTTTTTTGATAAAAATAAATAATTTGGTAATTTGTAATTATTAATTATTAGCTATTATTTTTTATTTATTGCTTTTTATGTATACTTAAATAATATTTGGACTTATAAAACTTCAGTTTTGAATGTTTATGAACATTTTATTGAGTGAGTAACATGCAAAAAAAATGAATCATATATTATTATTATTATTTATTTTATTTTTCACTCTTTTGTTTACTAAAATGCCCTAATTGTTTCATAGTCAACTCAAGAATTGTAATGTCCCATAAAAATATTAAACAATAGGAAGAAATATAAATAAATATAGCAGGGATCGAGTCGGGGAAGAACGAGAGAAAATGAAGTAAAAATAGGCTATCACAGGCTTGGCACAGGCTAAGCACGAGTCATATCAATGCTACTGGAATTAAACCATGCAGCACGATGCAGAGCACGAGTCATGACAACAGTGTGCGAGAAAACGCGACACACGGTGCTCGGCAAGAGTGTGTCAAGGGGCGTGCTAGGAGAAACAGTCAAAACGCAAGGAAACGTACGAGAGACTCATTTTGACTCTCAAAAGCTGTCCAAACCCCACCACCCACGACCCAAACCCTAGGATTCAGAAACCACGTGATTTTCAACAAAAAGGAGAGGGATTTTTATAGATTGGAGGCTTAAGGAACTAAGTTAATGCCCTAGACCTTTTTTGGTATAGAAAATCTGAGTTTAGGGTTTTTGCATGTGGCAGTTTGAGTTAGAATTTTGTCTAAGATTGTGAATAATGGTTAGAATTGTGACAAATTTGTTTGGGGAAACTTGTGTGGGTGTGAATGGTGAATAAATGTGGTTAAAATTGTGGGTTCTAGGGGGAATGAGAAGAATGAGTGAAAATGGAAGAGGGTTTTATGAGAATTACGAAATTTGGGAAGATTTGAGGGTTTTTGATTATGAGAGTTAATTGGATAGTAGATATGGTTAGAATTGGTTTAATTGAATTGAAAATGAAATTTATGTATGAAACGAAAATCGTAACCTGAGTTAAGGTTGAGTGCCGAGCACGTGTCTTCGCAGAATTCGAGGTAAGTGCATTGAGCCACACTTACCTTGGTATGTCTTGTATTTGTATGATAAAATATTTGGCTAAATGTATGGCTATTGTGCTTTTAGAAAACAAAATTTGAATTTGTGATTTATGGCGTGGTGCATTGAGTTTTTGAATGAATGGCATGGTTTGGTATTTTGATGTTGTTTTGGGCTTAGTCCAAATGAGTGGTGTAATTTGAGCATTTTGCAGATTAAATGGTATTGCGTTGTAATTGAAACGGGTGTTGTATGGAATTGCGATTGTTATGAATTGAATATGATGGAAATGTTTAATGTGTGAGTACTGAGGATGAATTGCGGTATATGTTCATGTTGAGTTCACTATGGGATGCGGCCATGAATATGAACATTCGTTGCATTGCATTTGACATGATCATTTGTGTGTGTATGGTCGTAAAGAAAGGAATGGGGCATTGGCCCAAAAAATGGAGTGAAAGCTCATGGTCGTAAAAGTAAAAGAAAATAGAGCGACGGCTCTTGGATTTATGAAAATGAGATCGAGAGCTCTTGGCCGTAAAGGAATTAAGAGTGAGAGCTCATGGTCGTATGAAAATGAGGGCGAGAGCTCTCTGGTCGTAAAAGGAAAAGCGATGACCCCAGGGCGTGCATATTTGTGTGTATTGCATTGGCATGCATGAAGCATTAGAAAACATTGATGTTGCGAATATGATATTGTAGACGATTGTTCTTGTTGTATTTTACTATGGCGTGTGTTTTCATGAATCTTAAGTTTGTCACTGAATGAATTGAATTATGCTGAAAGTTTATTCTTAGGATGGTTGAGTTAGTTTGTGGTACATGCATGTGACTTGTGGAATGAAGTTTTGAATAGAAGGTGGAAATGTCCTAAAATTTTAAGTTCCAAAAGGCCGGCACGGCTAGGGTGCTGTCTGGCACGACGGCGTGCCGAGCCACTGGGTGCTCTAGAGGGCCGACACGATCACTGTGCTTACCAACATGTGGTCATGTTGTAAACTAATTGCCACGTTTTCCGCATTATTGTACGTTTTGAAACATATTTAATCAAGTGTTGAATGCATCTCCATTTTGGGGGGTTTTTCATATTTTTCATTGTATAAGATTTATTAGGTTTTCCTAAAATGAAAACATCTATTTACTTATTTAATTAAAAATAAAAGGAGTTTTGGGGGTTCACAAGAATAATTTCTTTCTTATGTTGGATTATATCTTTCATGACCTATTTATATTCATAGTCAGATGTATGTTGTTGTTTCAAGGGTAAAAAATATATTCAAATTATAGATTCTTATTTGTAATAGAGAACAACAAACATTTAGTGAAACATCTACTCTTGTTTATAAAAAATTTAAAATTTGCAAAAATAATAGTGTTTTTAATTTTTAATAATTTCATTTCAATCAATTATAATTTTATTTATTAAATTCATTTAACGATTATTGTACAATCCGCAGCATCGTGCTAGTGAAAAGTCTAGTATTAATATAAAGTAGAATACATAGACAATTAATGCATGTTGATGTGTGATTTTGTAGTTTTTTTAAATTAAAATTTAAATATAAATTATGTAAGATCTCAAATAAGATATAACACATAACAATATGAACAATAAATAAAAGATCTACTTAATTATTGCAACGAAAGAGTTGAAGCTTAGAGTTACTACTTTTGACTAACGTCAGAATTTTCTAACGGATGTCTTAAGTGTCACCCACCTTAATTTATTTCTGGTTCTGTCACTTATGGAAAGAATAAATGAGGAGGCAATGAAAAAGAGATATAAATGAGGAGGCAATAAAAAGGAGAAATTAGTGAGTAGGCAATGGAAAGAATTGAATAATGTTATATGATGAGACAATAGAGAGCTGTTCAATTGATGAAAAAGGAGGCAACAGAAATAAAAGAATGTTTATATGAGATTGAACAGAAAATAACGGACCAGAGTTCATGAATGCATCAATGGAATAGAAAGTATTAAAGTTATGAATGAATTGGAAAAAGAAATGTAGTAGTAATGATGAAAGAGATTTCAGGAAAAAAATGCAATTGTTTCTATGATTATATGTTTACATTTTGAACACATAAGAATTCAGTTTATATGAAATGAAATAATATTGTATTAATTACTCACTAAGTATTACAACTCATAAAAATTCGCATTCTGATTTCAGGTTCAGCTCAGGTAGATAGAGAATGTTAGAACTCACTAGTTTAGGTCGAACAACTGACTGCTTTGACAACACTTATCTCTCTCACATGTTTTGGTCATATGCATATTTTAAATTTGTGTAGATATGCGTGCTTTGTTTTGGTGATATATTTTTACTTAAGATGTTATAGTTATGAGATATATGGTTTTTTGTTTTTAATGTTGAATGAGATGCATTATATGCAAATTAGTATGATTGACCAAGTATTTAACATAGGCCGTGTTCCAGGTTGTGTTGTCAACCTTACCCTAATTTTCATATTCTGTCTATTCAACATAGGTCGTCTAACAGACTACAGATAGGACGTGGTCATTTACACTTGTCGTGGAACGGACCACAACCACAAGTTTTATGTGTTAATTATTTTGGATAGAACTGGTCCATCACCACGGTGGTCGTGGAAAGTACGGCGAGGGTCATATTAGTCTAGCACGGGGTGTGTTATGAGGGCATGTTAAACCAACACTGACTTTGTATGAGGCCGTATTGAAAATGAATTTAGTATACAAATTATTTACAAATAGGCAATAAGGAAATGAAAGATGAATAAGATGATAAAGTTGAAGGAAGTTTTAATTATTGTGATTTCTAAGACATGAATTCATATAAGAAGTTATGTAGAAATGAGATTAATATGTTTAAAACAATTGTAGAATACCACGTTCTCCACATATTTCATTTTTATATATTTGACATATATGGATATTGTGTTTTTTTTGAATCATATGGATATTGTGTTTTAAGTACTCTTTTAATGAAATTGATGTTTGTTGAATGTTTGCGTATAAGTGCATTAATTGTACAATGCTTTTCTGGGCATCATAATGTTGATTTGGGTTACAGTAGATTGCACATACAAATATACAAGTTGTGCGATAAAGCAATATAATTCCACTAGAACTATAATTGATATTACACGGATAAAGACACGAGCATACTTAGCCATGTAACAAGCCATGTAATCTTTTGGAGACTCAAATGCAACCCATGGTTTGGAACACGAGCAAGACAGGTCGTGTAACTCATCATGTAATTTCTTGAAAATGTTTGTTGAGCTACATAGTTAGAGACATGATATTGTATTCGACCGTGTAATATCTCAAAAACGAAAGTAATGTTACATGGTCTAGGACATAGGGTAGCCAAGTCGTGTTGTAAACCGTGTAATACTCTAAATATTCGTTTGAGTTATACAGAATTGTACACAACTGTGTAATACAACATGACAAACTTTGTAATGCTTAAAGAATGTTTAAAATGAATGATTTTAAATGTTATAATTTAGTACAATAAATGCAATTAATAGCATGTATAATAAATTTTAAACAACTAATTGACTAAAAATATTCCTCTAATCATCAGTAACAACAACAGACAATTCCCAGACAGAATTCTATTTTTTCAGACAAATCTTTAAAAAAAAAATCTAACCTCATCTGATACAAATGAAAGCAGATAATATAAATATACGCGGTATTTAATCGAAAACGAGACTTACTTGTTTCCTGACGTAGCGGAAATAAATCACCATGTGGAATTCTCCAGGAACCGTTCTGGTTGTCTTTCCCACAAGTACACGTTGGTATAGTGGGTACAAGCTTCGTTCGCCTTCTCTACTGAATGTTGTTTTTTATTTAGTATCCTGTAAAAGAAAACAATTTTCTTTTTACACTCAAGATTCTCTTTGGGTAGAGAAAACAAGAAAGTGATGGAAATGGAAGTCTCTAACTTAATGGGGTAGTTTTTGTCCTTTTATAATAGACTTACAAAGTTTATTGTGCCCTTAAGTTTACTCTTAATTATGAGCGAACCCACACATTCTAAATCAGTAAGATGCAGGTATTGGTTGTAGAATATTAGAAATTTAATCCGATATTATGTAGGTTTATTATTTGCGTTTGATTATGTCTTATTGATAGTGTTGATTCCCTTAGAAATTTAAAAGCTTTTCATGTTATTTATCAATGTAAATAATTATAGAGAAAGAGATTGATTTATTATTTGAGTTTGATTATGTCATACTTACGAGTATGGCGTGTTTAGTTTAATATTTCTTCACAAGTCAGCTCTTAACATGCCCCAATCACTTTTCATCTTGTTTAATCCTTAAACATTGTTCAAGTAGATCACTTGTTAAATTATTTATATACCTATTGCATAAAGCATCTAGATAAAATAGGTAAAGATAATTCTTTGTCAAACTTTATTTTCAAAATAATTACACAAATATATAAAATGAATGAATTTTTTATTTTAAAAAATACAAATAATTAAATAAAACCGATATGTTTAGAATTATATAACTCATATAATATATATTCTCGCAACAATATCTATAATGCTTAATGCTCTAAGCGAATCTCAGTGGGGATTGAAATTGGAAAAGAGAGGGTTCTTCGTAGGATGGAGGAGGTACCATCTCCGTCCCTTCTTTAAATTTTTTATTTTGTAAAATTTTCGTCTCCCATAAAAAAAGAAGATTCTTTAATCAAATCGTCCTCAGAAAGTGAGTTTCTCTTCAGGTTCAAGCACAGCAAGAAATCAGGCGTGGTGCGTTGCATGTTATGCATCGAAGTTTGACATTGCGTCGACTTCGACGCAACTCAATGCCGGAACGGTCACCGGAGTGTAACGTCGATATTCGACGTTAATTTAGCGTCGATTTTGGATGCATTGTTTGAGCGTACAAATCTCCGACAAAAAATTAATTTCCGGCAGCTAGATTATGAGCGGACCCAAACATTCTAATAAGTTTATATACCTAATGTCTTATTGATGGTGTTGATTCCCTTAGAAATTTAAAAGTTTTTCATTTGATTTATCAATGTAAATAATTATAGAGAAAGAAATTGATTTAATATTCGAGTATGGCGTGTTTGATTATGTCATATTCACGAGTAGATCACTTGATAAATTATTTATATACCTAATGTATAGAACTCCCAAATAAAATAGGATAATTCTTTGTCAACCTTTATTTTCAAAATAATTACAGACATATATACATAAATGAATGAAAATTTTATTTTAAAAAATACAAAATAATTAAATAAAACTTATATGTTTAAAATTATATAAGTCATATAATATATATTCTTGGAAGAATACATATAATGCTTAATGCTCATAGCAAATCTCAGTGGGGATGGAAATGGGAAAAGATGAGGGTTCTCTGTGGGACGGAGGAAGTACCATCTCTGCCCTTCTTTAGATTTTTGATTTTGTAAAATTGTCGTCTCCCTTAAAAAAGAAGATTCCTTAATCAAATCGTCCTCGGAAAGTGAGTTTCTCTTTAGGTTCAAGTTTAGTGTATACATTTTTATATGTGGTGAAAAATGATATAATAATATAATGCATGTCATAATATTTATTCACTGAAATAATATTTTAATTACATATGTTATTTTATTTTTTCACATAGAGTTACTATCATTTGTTGGAATCTTTTTAAAGCAAATGTTATAATTTTGTCAAATTTGAGCTGGAAATCGTTTACTTTTAATAAAATTATTACACAAATTGCCAAAATTTTTCTTATAACAACAATTTTTATTTAAATGTCATTAACATATAATATATTCGTTCTTGATAATAATATATATATGAATTATTTACTAAATTACTTATTATTGAATACTTAATTTATCTAATTTTTTAATTATATTTTTTCCAATATGATAATTCATTAAGAAATTATTCAAATATTTGTATTGAGTTATTATTATTTATTAGATCAATTAAATTTTAAATTTATCAGTTATTATAGGAAAAAAAATTATAGTTTTCAAATTAATGATTGGATAATTTTGTCCATATTTTTAAATCAAATTCAAACATGTTGACATGTTCCTAGCTAATATAATATTACAAATGATTGGTTCAAAATTTTGCTTGACACATGACCAACTAATTCTGTCTATAAATTAAACGAACGTAACAATGGAAATTAAACAAGAACAGCCATGGCTCAACCTTTGCACCAATTTGTTGTTGCCTCTTTCTTTCTTGCTTTTTCCTTCGGGGTTGCTTTCACAGCCAAGCATAACTATCCTGGCTTGAGATCTCTTCACTTTTCACTGTATGAGCAAGAAATCTTCAACAAAACTGCTTACTTAATAGTCAATGGTGTGGATACAGGAGTACCTCTGATTAATTACTCAGCGCCATTTGGGAGCCTATTTGCAGCCAATGATCCCTTAACTGTTACACCAGACCGGTCATCCAAAGTAGTAGGATCTGTAGAATCAATGGCTATGATATCGACTCTTGATGGGCAACGAACGATTAGTGCCACAACGATCAGTTTAAGTTTGGGAAACCACAAGGGTTCAATATCCTTAGTTGGAGCCGTACCTAACTCAGAGCCTGGTGATCTAGCAGTTGTGGGAGGCACTGGAGATTTCTTGTTTGTGCAAGGCTATGCAACTGTAACTCCTTATAACCTCACTACACCCTTTTACACTTTCGCCTATGAATTTCATTTGTATTGGCCTCCTTATGCTGCTCATTAGTCCGTGTGAACTTCGTGTTGTCTTCAATCATGTATTGTTGTGCTAAAATAAAAAGGAATACAGGAATGAATTGAGAGATGTATTAAACTTTCTTATGGTGAAAATGTTTGCCAAGTTCATACCGGATGGACAGTAGGTCGGTTGTAGAAACCCAACTTTCAAATGATGTCGAACTAAATGGCAATTAATCTCCCAGTGTTTAGTCTGCTCATGAAAAACTTGATTTTCCGTAATATGAATGGCAGCCTGACTGTCACACTTGAGAGAAACCAGAGGGTCTTAAACCAATCCTAAATCAAGCATCAAGTAAGAAAGCCATAGCAGCTCACAAGTGACAAGTCCTTTACTGCAATATTCTGCCTCAGCAAACGAACGAGAAATAGTCACCTGCTTTTTACAGTTCCAAGAAAGGAGGTTAGAACCAAGAAATACAGAATACCCAGAAATAGAGCGACGAGAATCAAGACATTTTCCCAATCAGAATCACAATATCCCATCATATCAGAGGAGGAATATGCATTGTAGAACAACCCATGATATAAGTACCTTTAAGGTACTTGAGAATATGCATCGCATCGACCCAATGTTCACTCAGAGGAGCACCCACTTACCTACTTAGTATATTCACCGCATAAGAAATGTTCGGACGAGTAAAATTCAGGTGTAAGAGTTTACCTAACGGCCTCCTATATGATTTCAGATCAAGTAACAGAGTCCCTGATATAGAAGAGTAAACTGTGCCAGGTGGTAGAGGTAAGTAAGCTGGTTTTGCACCTAAAGACCTGCCTCAACCAAAATGTCAAGAACATACTTTCTCTGTGACATGTAAGTGCCTACAACTGAACGCAAAACTTCAACACCAAGGAAATAATGAACTCAACCAAGATCTTTAATAGTAAACAAACCATCCAGATAATTTTTCAGATATGTCAACAAAGAAACATAAGTGTCAATCATCGAAACATCATCTACATATATGACCAAAGCCAAAAGCTCCTTCTCTGAGGTTTTGAAAAAAAAAATAGTGATCATGCCCAAATTGGGCAAAGCCATAATCCACCAATTTATGACAAAATTCAATGTTCCACTCATGTTAAGCTTGCTTAAGCCCATATAAGGATCTATTTAAATTGCAAACTTGATCAAGTTTCCCTTTGGTATAACCAAGAGGAGCCTTCATGTAAATTTACTCACAAAGGAACCCATGAAGGAAGGCATTATTGATGTCTACCTGATGTAAGGCCTACTGATTGACAGTGGCCAAATGTATCAAGAGATTAATAGTAGACCATTTAGTGACTGATGAGAAACTGTCATGATACTCCACACCATACCAATGAGAAACTGATGCATGTGTCAAAATGCTTCCATTTGGATTGTACTTTATTTTGTACTTCCAAGCTTATCCCAACACATTCTTGTCCTCAGGAAAATCAACCATCGTCCAAGTATTGTTCTTCTCCAAAGCAACAAGCTCATCGTTCGTGGAAGCTACCCAAACAAGATCTTTACTAGCCTAAGAATAGGTAACTGAACATTGAGGAGCAACAACAGAATCAAAAAGATGAATGTGTCCAGTTGTAGGAGCTACAACGGACTATGGTGACAAAGAAGGTAAATTATATTGACTTGTGACCGAGGGAACAAAAGAAGAAGAGGAACCTATAACACAAGTCACATAGTCATTGAGCCAACTAGGTGGATGACAAGTTCGAGAACTGCGTCGAGGAACAATAAATGATGGTGTGTTGTTAAGTGTATTGTTACTTGCAGTAGCATATTGACATGATGATATAAAGTGACAGGCATAAAAAATATTCTCATCATATGCGATGCTACGAGGTACAACATCATAAAGAGCCTCATCACTTATTGTAGGGATGAAATCAGTTTGAGCTTCATCATATATCATTGTATGAGGTGTAGTATCTATGTATATAGGGCTTATTCTTTCATCAGCGAAAAAGGGTAAAGGTAGAGGATCAAGGTCATGTGAGCATTTAATAGTGGCATAGGGGAAGAACAACTCATAGAACTAAACATCTCTTGAAGTATACATCTTATGTGAGTCAACATCATATAGTTTATATGATTTTCCCCGATGACATACCCCAGAAAAATAAATTTAGTGGCACGAGAAGCAAACTTGTTCAGATGAGGTGTGGTTTGTGAGACTCAAAATTAAAACACTATTTTTCCAAATATTCAAAACCATTTCTGATTTTAAATTTCAAATCTCAAAATGTAAATCATTTATCCAATATTTCCAAACCTTTTTAACACAAACATGGATATAGAATAGAGTTAATCAACTTTTACAATCAATATAGTTGAAATACACTCAAAAAAATTCACTTTAGATATTTATTTACAAATAATCCATG
>CANYCX011428604.1:0-23605 GCA_948193385.1 Breynia disticha f. nivosa | reverse complement strand
TGCATGTGATTGCACCACATTCATATGCATTTGAGTTGCATTAATACATAACATATTTATTTTTATGTTTTAATTTATGAATGCCTATGATTAAAATTTTTTGAGATAAATATAAATATATTGAGCTTGATATGCTTAATACCCTAAAACGATAATGAGATAAAAGTGAAACAGATAAGTCTGATTGAACTCTGAGAAATTGAGAAAAAATTGAAAAGTGTCTAGATTAGGGGAAGGACATATTCCTAGAGGGAGATATTGAGTTCTTCCCTGTGCACATTTAATCTTGCAAATTAATTGAAGTATAAGAGACTTACTGAGTATTGAAAAATATACTCACTCTTTGTGTAAATGTCTAAATGATGCGCAGGACGTGGATAGCTGCGATTGGACCAGAGGTACAGTGATCGTCTACAAAGCCAGCTGTTGTCAGAGGTTGACTCCATTATACTGTTTTGCGTGCTTCAAGTTTTGGAAATTTGTACATATTTTAAATATGTAATATTTTGAGTTTGGATTCGTTTTTAAACTTATATTTAGCTGTAAAATATTTTATGTTTTGACTGTGTTGGGCCTGAGTGTGTTATGAAACTTGATTTTGTTTTCTCTCTCCTCTGATTTTATTTCTGAATCAACTCTGATTTACGATTAATTTATAAATATTATTAATTTAAAAGAAAAAGGGATTTAAAATTTGGGTGTCACAATTACTATGTGTGGATTTTGATTCAAATGATGCTTAAGATGTGTGTGTTAAGTGTTTAATTGAATGATATGGTTGATAGAATTTCTAAAGAACTAATTATTCCTGAAAACAGATGGGAGCAGTCAGGCAAACGGCCTGGGTAGACCGTTCCCTAGCTTATTCCAAACCTATAGGATTGAATTCAAGTACCAAAAGCAAAACAAGGGTAGTAAATGGTCTGGAAAATGGTCTGCACAGACCGTTTCAAAACCTTTTGGGCAGTAACATTTCTATAGACCAAATGGTCCAGAGAACGGTCTGTCCAGACCATTCCCCAAACTGTTCTCTCCATAAAATAATAGGTTTTTAATTAAGTTGAATTGAGGCAAAAAATGTAACGTCTAGGTACATTAACTTGTATGACTGCTTAAACAAGATAAACAAGAAAATGAAAACATGGAAGATGGCTTAAAATGGTAAATGACGATGCATTTTAAAGTATGGTAGTTATGTGCGTTATGCTTATGTTCATGTGCAATTGGTGCGTGGACTGGTGGTTGGGTATGGAAATGATGTGGATGATCTGGCGTAGATGGAATCTAGCGTTAGAAGAATATGAATTCATGTAGGGGCCAGAGTTGAGATTAATGTGTTTTGTGTGACAGAATGGGGACTTAACGTTGGTAGGAACCATTAGGTTGTTGTGTTACAAGGTTGTAGAATGAATTGAATCGAGATAATTCTATCATAATCGGTATCGTAAGAATAATAAGAAAGATGACTTAAATTGTGTGTGCTTGAATGAGCAATTGTGATGGACTATACGGTTGAATAGTGGCATGGGTTAATATACACTGACTGAGTTTTAATACTCGTTTATTTTCCTTTGTGAATGTTTTTTTTATAATTGTGTAGGTTGACAGGTTGTTGCGTAGCATTCCACAAGTCTACGCGAAGATTTTCTCTAGAGACTTGCTCGGTAAGGTTGAAGGATTTTTTTGTAACGCCCCAAAAAATATAACTAAAATGAGCAAAAAACTATGAAAACAGTAAACTAGAACGGCCTAGGAAACGGTCAATGAAAATCGTTCCTAAAATTGTTTCGAATGAAGACAAAGGTTTCGTTTTGCTTTGCCAGAGGGGCGAATGGCCAGGCAAGCAGTTTGGGTAAATAGTTCTGGTAGCCTTTCGACCTGGCGGGATTTTAAAAAACAGACACGTATTTGTGTGGAAAGAGAGAGAGAGAAGAGTCATTTGTTAACCTTAATCGACACCCACTTGAGAAACATTCTCTCTAACCTCAAGAAGCACTTCCAAACCTTCCCAAAACACAAATCTTTGCCCTCACATCGAGATCTTCATAAATCCCACGCTAAAGCAACTAGCTAGATGAGTTCTAGGATTTTGAGGCAATTTGGAGAAAGGTAAATATCTAACCTTAGGTGAAATTTATGAGTAATAAAGTGAGTTTTGTGTGGGATATGTGGGTTTTTATGAAGAATCCTAAATGTATAAACATTTAGCGTATTATTGTGAGATTGATGGGAGATTTAGGATTTTTAGGGTTTTGGTAAAATTTGGGGGTTTTGTTAATATTGAGTCGAAAATATAAAATTTATTATGAAATTATACTTAATGTGGAAAATGTTGTAAAAATTTTGTAGGAAGGTAACATTTGGAACCCGAACCGGAGTTGAGTGCTGAGTCGACTTCACGGGATATGAGGTAAGTGCACCAAATCACACTTACCTGGGTATGTCTTGCATCTGTATGGTTAAACATATTTGGTTTATGTTGCATGCGTTGAAATGGTAGATGCAGTGCGTCTTAAATGGACTTGTTGTTTGGTGTTATTTGCTTGCGATTTGTATGGATTGTGTGGTTAGAGTAACATGTTCCATTAAAATGCAATATTGTGACTTATTTGAGATAATGAAAGAAAAGTGTAAAATATGGGTGAATCGATGGATGATGAGTGTATGAGGATAAGGTCCATTGTGTGGTAAGAAAATAAGAATGATGATTTGTATGATTAATTGTGTTGGCTATTTGAGAATAAGGGTATGACGTGTGACTCAATGCTTGAAAAAGATCTATTATGAAATAAATAATAATGAGGTAAAGTCAAGATGCAAGTATGTTATATGTGTGTTGACATATGGGGATCTAGTTATGTTCCTTATAAATAAGTAAATTAAGTGTAAAGAATAATGTTCTTATGAGTTCGGTTGTATTGGATGGTTTTGCGATGAACTATCAAATGTAATTGTGTGGCTAGTAAGAATGCTCGTTTGATTGTAGAGATCAATTATTCGTATGCGATGGCCTTAAAGTGTAATGAAAATGGAATAATGTTTGATGGCACTTGGCTTGCAGTGATTTGTTGAAATGTGTGGTGGAATGATAACCTGATTGAATTGATGAAAAATACAATGATCAAACGAAATGCCTAATTTTGAGTTTGAATAAAGATAAATGATTTTGAATGTGTGATTCGCATGGAATGATCATTAATGCAACTATGATGTTTGCGATTATGTGTGGATTGCGTGTATGGAAGTGTGGCCTTAGGGCAAGCGATGGTGATGAGTGAAATGTCGTGAAATGCAAGTATGTGTATTTGATGATACAATATTCATAATGAATACGTATGAGACGTGATTTGTACTTGTAGGTATTGTTGTGAGTATGCGGAGCAACATTTCATGAATTTCATTATGATGAATGTGTTAGTTTGGCATTTGCATGAGCATGTGCATGTTCATGCTTTACGAATAAAAAGGGGATTTGTCCAATTAAATAGAAAGGAAAGAGCGAAGGCTCTAATCCTATGAGTAAAAAGGGGGATTTGTCCAATAAGACAAAAATAGGCGAGAGCCCATGTTATTTGCAAAGAAAAGGGGTGAGAGCCCATAATGTATAAAAAAAGGGGGATTAGCCCAATGATAAAAGCAAGAGCTCTAAAATAAGTGGGGAACTGACAAAGGAGTGAGAGCTCCATTGTTGTTTAATGTGGGGGATTAGCCAAATGGAAAGAGAGAGAGATCCCTCAGATGAAAAGAGGGGCGAGAGCCCTCTAGAATGAAAGTAATGATGAGACCCTAAGGCATATGTGTGGAAATGCATTACCATTTCATTTGAATTCATTATGCATAAATGAAATTGTTTGCACAAAAATGAATGTTACATGGATTAATGGAATGTTATTGGTATGGCCTTTGTTATTGATCAATATGTGTTCTAGAGTTATTATATGAGGAAACTAATAGGATGCATGTATGTGATTGGTTATGAGTTTCTGTTGGATTGTGTGGGTGGTTGTTAGTATGCCTTGCGTGAATGCTATTTCATTATCCAAACTTTATAATGATTGTAAAAGGCATATGTGGTGTAAGAGAGAGGCATTAGCCTTTCATTTGTCATTATTGGGCTTAAACGAGTTGTATGCACGAAAATAAGTGTCAAGTGATGATTAAAAGAATGTCCTTAACATGCCCTATGTGATGTATAAATATGTGCTCAAGGGTTAATATGTATGAGGTTTAAAAAGGATGAACGTATGTGATCCATTATGAGATGGTGTGAAAAATATGCTTAATGTGAGTGATAAGAAATGTGATTAAATGAATCTCGAATTAAGGATGAATGCTAATTATTTATGAAATTGCTAAATGAATTTATACGGATAGGAGTTGATTGTCCTTGGTTGGAAATGATTATATGAAATGTGATTTGTGGTTAGTCGGTGTTGAGTGGATAATTGGATGAATTGTTTAGAAGAGGTGAAATGTGTTAAGTTGCTGGAAGCAGTTGAGAACGGGCTGCGAAACGGGTAATGGAAACCGTTTGGCTCCCCATTCCACTTCCAAAGAGTTTTATGAAAGGGAAACAGTGTTTATAACGGTTTCCCCAAAATGTTCCAAAAATCGTTCCACTTCTATGAAGTGTTCAGGAGGGCTGAGCAGGTACCGAAATAGTTGGGTAAAATCGTTTCCAAAACCGTTCTGGTTCTAGAGAATGAATGACTAGGTTGAAACGATTTGGAGAACAGGATACCCAAATCGTTTCGCAAGACCGTTCCCACATAATAAACAGTGATAATGCAGTATTTGTGATAGAACAATGTAAGAGATTTATGAATAACAAATCTGAATGGTTATGGTCAAAAGAGGGATGATTCCCTTAGAAGAATAATACTCTTAACACACTTAACTAACAAGTACTTATGCATTAACTACCTTAGTAAGAGTTGTAGGTGTATTTACTGAGTATTTATATACTCACATCAAATTGTTAGTTATGATGTGTGCAGGTTTAGGAGGGTTTCCATGAGTGAGGACGACGGAGCACGTTTTTGGGAAAAATTTGTTTGAACTGTAAAGAGTTGGATAGGTTATTTATATTATGCATTGTAACCGTTTGGAAAATCCACATACGTATATAAATATCGTCAAACATTATATATCCACATTTTCGAACCAATCAAAATAACTAGGAATTAATTTTTGGCATCACACTCTTAGTTACATGACGTTTATATTAAAACATAAAACATTGATTTTTATATGAGCACAAGGTCTTGTAAACTTACTTTTGGGAAATGATATTCCACCTTGTAAACATTTTTTAAACTCTCATTCTTGTTTTGGTTTACGTTTTCACATGTCGGGATTGTATGCACGAGTTAGTTGACGCTCGATGCTTATTGCCTTAAATTTGGACGAGGATGTCAAATAAATGGCGAAATTTTTTTAAAGGATTTTCACTTTTTAGATAATGAATTTTAAAATCGGGAGATAAAATTTGAGCGTCACAATTTTTCCATGCACATGAATATTAGTCGAATAACAAAAATGTTAGTCGTCTAACTTGTTGGCAATTTTTCAAATTCAAATGGAAAAAAATAGTCTTTGATTCTGTATGTCACTCTCTTTGATTTTTAATCCATTTGTGTGGCATGCTTTGCTTTTACTTGAGTAATGAAAAAACTCGTTAAGTAAACTACCATGTGGTCACCGTTGCACTTTTTCTTTGATATATCTATAACATGTTAGTCAAGTAATAAATGTTTTTATCAACTAACTTATATGTTTTTTTAGCTTTGGCCGACTAAACAAGGTTTAGTCAAGTAGACATTCGGTCAAATTTATTTTTCTAGCATCTTTTATTTTATGTGCAACTTTGCATAACTCTTTTAAACTAAAATCAATTCATGTTTTCTCACATTATTAAAACTAAAGTAGGATTTTCAATTGTTCGCCATCATTAGTCCACAAAATTTAAAATACCAGAAAATTACAAATAAGTTATTTTTTATGATTAATTATATTTAAATAAAATTCAAAAACACCACATATTATCACATCAACCAATATTTAATGGTAGGACTCTAGCAAGCCAGCAGTCTTTGCCGTGGGTTATTGTTGGAGATTTTAATGAACTTCTTCATCCTTCAGAGAAGCATGGTCGAGTTCCCCATCCACAGTACTTATGTGACAGATTTATGGAAGCCCTAGAAGAATGCCACCTGCATGATTTAGGGTTTGTTGGTTGCCAATATACTTGGGAGAGAGGACGGGGTACCTCTACATGGGTGGAGGAGCAGCTTGATAGGGCTGTTGCGTCTGATGACTGGATTGAACAATTTAATCAGTCTAGAGTGGTGCACATTTCCCACTCCTTTAATTCGGATCACCTTCTGATTCTGCTGGAATTAAGGAAATTTATTCCGGTCACTTCGGCGCGCCGTTTTCAGTTTGAGAATTCATGGATTAGTGAGCCAGATTGTGTAGGGGTTGTCCATTCAAGCTGGGAAAAATCGGTGGGAAGTGCCATACAGGAACGACTGGGAATATATGGTGAGGCGTTAGAGAGCTGGGGGAGATTGGTGGTCAATAAGCTCATAAACCATATTCAGTTACAAAAATGGAGGATCGAGCGTATGAAAGGACGCTATGAAGCTTGGGCATTGAAGGAGTTGAATGAAGCAGAAAAGGAATTGGCCAAGCTACTAAGACAAGAGGAGGAGTTTTGGAGGCAGAGGACTAAAATTTTTTTGCTAAAGGCTGGTGATCTCAACACGCTAACTTTCCAAAACGCTTCTAACGGCAGGCAACGAAAGAATGCTCTTACAATGTTGCAAGACGATAATAGGGCATCTCTTCAGCCAGGTAGTGGTCTTGAACTTCCTATACATGAGTACTTTACTAACCTTTTCACGCAGAAGCAGGTTGACTTTGATCAAATTATTAACTGCGTTGAGAGGAAGGTATCTGATATCCAGAATGAGGTCTTGTTAGCTCCATTCTCAGGTGATGAGGTTCGCAAGGCTGTGTTCTCCATGCATAAGGATAAGTCATCAGGGGATGACGGATTCAACCCGGGATTTTATCAGACTTATTGGAATATTATAGGGCCTGATGTGATAAAAGCCTGCTTAGGGTGGTTGGAGGAAGGCAGCCTGCCAGCTGAATTGAACAGTACAACCATTGTTTTGATTCCGAAAAAACAAAACCCTTCTTCCATAAGGGACCTTCGTCCTATATCTTTATGTCGGGTGATTTACAAAATAGTCTCGAAGATGCTGGCGAATCGACTAAAAAGCTGTATTCATGAAGTGGTGTCAGAAAATCAAAGTGCGTTTATCCAAGGGAGACTCATCACAGACAATGTTATTATCGCTAATGAAATCATACATTTCATGAAGGGGTTACGGAGGGGAAGAGCTAAATATGTGGCATTGAAGATTGACATCGCGAAAGCGTATGATAAATTGGAGTGGTCTTATTTAGCAGCTATGATGAAGGCTTTGGGTTTTCACGAAAGATGGGTTCGGCTTGTGATGATGTGTGTTAAGTCAGTATCGTACAAGGTGGCTGTGGGAACAACGATGGTTGGTCCGATCCTTCTGAGTAGAGGACTCCGTCAAGGCAATCCTCTTTCGCCATATCTATTCATCATCGCTATAGAAGGCCTTTCATGCTTAATTAGGAAGAAGGAGATTTCGGGCTCTATATATGGTTGCTCAGTCACGCCTAGTGCACCTAGAATCACTCATCTATTATTTGCAGATGACTCTTATCTATTCTTCAAGGCAGCTGTGTCTGAATGCGAGGAGGTTAAGGCACTGCTAGAGACATATCGTCGGGCCTCTGGGCAAGAGGTTAATTTCCAAAAATCATCTCTGTTCTTCAGCAGCAATATTGAGCAGGATCTACGAAGTTCATTGTGCGACATGATGAATGTGAGGGAAGATCAAGGAGCGAGTAAGTATCTTGGCATGCCCTTGTTGATAGGACGCCGAAAGTCCGAGGTCTTTGGATTAATCAAAGAACGGTTATAGGATAGAATCAAAGCATGACATGTCTCTAAGTTGTCAAGGGCGGGGAAGGAGGTGCTCCTTAAAACTGTCGCTCAAGCAATGCCAATGTACATGATGAGTCTATATCTCCTTCCTAAAACTATCTGCCAGGACATAATGAAAATGATGAATAGCTTTTATTGGGATGGACTGAAATGGATGTTTTGGGCTCGCATGTGTAAACCGAAACATATCGGTGGAATGGGGTTCAAGAGCTTAGTTGAGTTCAATCGGGCAATGTTGGCCAAACAAGGTTGGCACTTAATGACTGAACCTCATTGTCTTATGGCTCGGGTTATGAAGGAGCGGTATTTTCCAAATGGTAATTTTCTCAATGCTTCTTTGGGAGGGAATCCAAGTTTGTTTTGGCAAAGTATATGTCCGAGGATATATTGTTAAGGGGCAGTAGAGTGAGGGTAGGGGATGGGGTTGATATTAATGTTTGGACTGCCCCATGGCTGTCGGATCTTGATAATGGACGGGTTTCAACTGCCCTCCGCCATGATTTGAAGGAAATGGTTGTTGCTGATCTTATTGTCCCAGATTCTAATATATGGGATGAGGTTCAAGTGGCACGAATCTTTAATGAAAGGGATACCAACTTAATCCTCTCTATTCCCTTGAGCAGTAGAAGAGTCTCAAATGATTGGTATTGGATGATGGAACGTAATGACAAGTATCCAGTGAAGAGCGGGTACAGATCGTTTGGACAAGCAGATGTGTTTAATACCGAAGTTGCGCAGAATCTAATCTGGAAGGAGATCTGGAGTATTCGTACAATGCCTACGATGCTTAACTTGATGTGGAGATTAGTGACTAGCTCTATTCCTACTAAGGCTAGATTGAGGCAGCGTGGGATACTTGTCGATCAAACATGCCCAGTGTGTAGTGCGGGTAAAGAATCGATTTTACATGCCTTTAACACATACCCCTTTGCCCAAGAGTGCTGGAGAGCTTCAGGAATAGTCTGGTTCTTAGGTGAGTCAAGCAGTATTAGGGGGAGTGGCTACAATTGCTCTTAAAAATGGTAGATAGGCAAAGGTGGGGGCTTATCTCGGCTGTGTACTGGTGCATATGGAGACATAGGAATAATGTGGTTTGGCGTAATGAGAGACGATCAGCAAGGGATGTAGCTTTGGAGGCTATGAATCTATTGTCAGCGTGGGAGCAAGCCAATTTCAGTTTCATTGACAATTGCTCTGCTATGGATTGTGCCAATTTGAAGTCAATGTGGTCTAGACCAGATGAGGGATGGACTAAACTAAATGTTGATGCAACAGTGACCTTGGAAGGGGGAGCCTATAGCAGGTTTATGCGAGATTCTATTGGGCGATTTATTGGAGGCTATACTCGGAAGCATCCATATATTTCGAGTTTAGGGCTGTTGGAGGTGATGGCAATTCGTGAAGCCTTGGGATGGATTAAAGACAGAAGAAAAGTCAAGTTTATAATCGAATCAGACTGCTTATTGGCTGTGCAATCAATTAACTCTAATGATGATATGAGGTCGGCTATGGGTGGGGTGGTTCAAGATTGTCGTGAGATACTTAACACTCTTCTAGATGTTATAGTTGTCTTTGTGAGAAGGACTGCGAATGTTGTAGCACATTTGTTAGCCAAAGCTGCACATTCTTACTCAAGACTTCATGTATGAGGTTTTTCCCCACCTGCTTGTATTGTGAATGCTCTAGTAGCTGACATCAGTTAATGGAAGTATCTTTATTAAAAAAACCAATATTTAATGGTGTTTTGAATAATTTCAAGAAGTTAAGTATTTCTTACAAGAGTGAGACTTAGAATGATTGCTCTTTACCAAATACTCCTCATTAAAAACGAAAAACCCCTTTAATAGTATTTCTTATTTATTCCACATATCAAAATAACCATCCTAATAAGGAATAAAAACAATTCGAGTTGACGAGTCTTAATCGTGTTACTAATTTTTTTTATCAAATATCATTATTTATGATATAAAAATTTAAAAAATTGAATTTGTGTCATTCATATCGTGTCTAATTGTATACTCATTAATTACATTATCGGATCAGAAATTGACAACCCTGGAAGAAAGGAGCAAATAAGTTAAATAGATTGCGGTGAGGGATGAGATGAGAAATTAAGCATACTTAGACGTCCTGCGAGCCTGAAAACAGGAAACAAAAGCAACAAATTCTCCTCCAATGGTGAGAAGTCCGTCCCCACAGGATTTAGCAACTGCAAATAAGTAATGAGAAAGTTTCTCCCTCATCTCAATTCACTCATCCTCTCATGACTTACTCATTCCACTTCGCTAATGGCTTTTGCTTCTACTCTACCTCTCCACCGCTCTTTCCTTTCACCTCTCACCATCCCTCACTCTCCCTCTTACTCTCTCAAGGTATCTCTCTCATTTATCTCCTTTCGCAAATTTAATCCACCATTTCTGCTCATAAAAAACCATTTCTTTTATTTTACAGGTTTACAATATTCCACCATCTCGAAACGCATTCAAACTATTTCGTTCTAGTCTTTCGTTAGCATCAAAAAGAGGGCAAGGTTCAAGCTTTTCTCTTTTCAATTGTCTTTGTTTTGACACCATTTTTTTTTGTTTTTAAACAAACAGTTTTAGTGTTATATGGTTTTACATATTACAGGGGAATTTGATCCGGAGCTGCGTCTGGTACTTGAATTAGCCTCGGATTCGGAGCTGTATGAGCTTGAAAAGATCCTCTTTGGTCCAAGGTAGTGAATTTCCTTATTTTGTTTGGTGTCTTAATATAATGATTATGATGGTTTTTGAACGGGGAATTGAAAAAGTTTGTTTTGTTTGAATGAATTTTTTTGCAGTTACTTTAGTCCATTATTGAAATCTGTTACTAGAAAGACGGATGTGGATTACGCTATGATTGGGGAAGATCTCGAGGAGCGAGAGGGTTTTATTGCAGCTCTTGAGTCTCGCTTTCTGTTCCTTGCTGCTGATGCTCGCTCCACATTGAGGTTATCGATTTGATGAATTTCATGCCTTCATATGCGAGCTTAATGATTATATAATGCCATATTGGTATTTTTGCAAATGTCCGATTTTATTGTGATGGAATAACAACTAAAACATGTCTTATTTAGCCATTATTCCATTGGTTTTCTCTTTAAATTGAGTACCAAATATGTTATAATGAGTTTGCTTTTATGTGTTAGCACATTCTTTTAAAAAATCAGACTATAATGTAGTTGTCTAAGGAATTGTCTGAAATTCAAAATGTCACTTATCCAGTAAATCCACCAATAACCTCTAAGCATATGAGTGAGTCTCTTTGAATCCGATGCCTTTCATGATGTTTCTTGCTTAACATACGTTATATATTTCCCTTGTCTAAATAGGTTGTGGGTTTTTGGAATGTTATAGTATGCTGGGTCAGGACTGTTAAGATGGTAGCAGCTGCCATGTAGGTGGAGTTTAGTATAGTTTGAAGTCATTTATTCATCTAGCAGTTTTATTTGTTCAGTGAACAAACTTGC
Organism: Breynia disticha f. nivosa; assembly: GCA_948193385.1. Lineage (NCBI taxonomy): Eukaryota > Viridiplantae > Streptophyta > Magnoliopsida > Malpighiales > Phyllanthaceae > Breynia > Breynia disticha. Next base: position 12,065 of record CANYCX011428604.1, on the reverse strand, counting down.
CTTTTTGAGACTTGATTGTTTCACTTAATTTAAGAGCATAATTGGTGAACATTTTTTATATAGATAAAAGTAAATACTCTATTGTATTTGTGACTGTGTATTTGTTGGTTGGTTGTCTCTTTTCCGTATTGGTTGTTTAATTTTATAAGTACATTTATTAGGTTATTGTTAATAATTGTGGACTAATTCATTTTAGTAATTGTGAATACTGAATAGGGCTGTTGATCAAAGTTATGACTGTTCTTGTGAAGAAATATTTGTAGATAATCTTTAAATTTGCACTTTGAATTAACCAATGTTTCTTGGTGGGTTTCTATTTTTGGCATACAGTAAGCCATTGTGAGTGCTATCTTATTCATCAATTTTATTGTCTGGGTTGTTGTTCTTTTTAGGGGTTGGAGGCCTTCATATCGGAATGTCTTACTTGCCGTGAGAAAAAAGTTGAATGTTCCCTGCTCTAGCAAATTATCTACTGATGACCTGGAAGCAGAGATTTTTCTTCATCTAGTTAAAGAATATTCCAGGTTGCCTTTTCATTTAAGCTGAACTACACAATATTCGCTGCTATTCCTGATTGAGCTGCTGTAGTTGATTGAATTTGAGTACCAATATGCCAGTATGATAACATAACAAAAAATGAATGTGATGTTCCAAAGAGTTGTTTTTGTTTAGTCAAAAAATGTGGGCAATCTATTTCAACTTAAAGAAAAAAAATTTAAAGGGAACAGCTAAAAAAGGGAGCATGTCTGATCCAAGTGATTGCAAATAAGAGATATACTATTGCTTGATGTCAAATGGTTCATGTGGTTGACCCCTCCAATGTAGTTTTAATTGCAAGATGTGTTGTTAGAAGCGGATCAATGAAACTATATAATATTAACATGGCATCATATTTAAGATACTTGTTTACTGAGCTGAAAACTTGTGCAAGAAAAACCATGACTTGGTTCTATAATTGTTACAAAACAAAATGTAAAAGGATGTGTCCCTTATTCAAAGCACTAACATACATTTGCTTGCTACTTAAGAAACTTGCTGTTAAGTTAATCACTTTTATTTTCATTTATCTCCAAGATGCTAATTTATAGCTGCTATTAGCTTTGTCTGATTCATAAACTTTGACGGAGCATTATTTACTCTTTGAAATAAATTGTAACTGGATGGAATCTTTTTTTATGACTGCTGTAAAAATGACATCGAACTTCTTCATTTTCCTTCAAATAGTGAAGAATCAGGAATATTTCTGGGCTTGTGGGAATCATCTGATTCTTCTGATGGTGAAGGTAGTTTACAGCATGGACTTAGCCAGCAGAAGATAGAGAGCTTATCTGCTCAGGAGCTTGGAGCACAAGAACTCAAATCAATAATTTTGAAGGTAAGAAGTTTCAGACATTAATAAATTAATTGTTGGCTTCTCTCCTTTTAGATTCTGAACCTGTTGTTCTCACTTCTTTTTTTTTTTTTCAATTTGTCTAGGGTGGAAGCATGTTTACACTGGGTAAAGTTTATCAATTTGTGAGTGATCCCATTTTCCTGTAATTTTCTCTTTTTTTTTTCTTTTTTAATGCTTGACATCTTTCTTTTGATGTAGTTAACAGAGAAATTATCCGGAAGGTTGCTCCAAGAAGCTGCCAAGTATCAAATACAAAAGGAAGTCGTTAAGAAGGTACATCTTGTTTAGTCAATATTTCTAGACAGAATTTTTTCTGTATTTTGGGGCTACAATCCAGTGTATTAATTTAAGTGGCCTATGTTTGACCCAACTATCTACTAAAAGCCATAGGCTGCATGTGGTTTGATGTTTCACAGCTTTTACGTCTGCGTTTCGTGGGGAAAGACGCAAAGCAATCCATCTGTTGCATTTTTCCCCCCTAAACGCGGATGCAACTCCTACAAAACATGAAACCAACCATTGATATAAATTTCAAGTGTGGCATGTTGTTTACATGGTGCTGAAATAAAAGATAAGGAAGCTAGATTAACTATTGCTTGTACTGTTGGATCCTATAAGAAAGTTTGCTTTCCTTTGGTTGAGGTTTTTTGCTTTTATTGCTGACGGCCACATTAGCTTTTTTGGGCACACTAAGTGTGCAGACCACTTTAGCTGGTTAGACATACGTAATTCACTTTTCCCTTAGTGTTGTTGATGACTTTTCTTTTTGGATATAATTTGGTACTGTCTGGTTGAATTCATGAATCATGTTACTGAGATATCCTAATCTCAGTGAAATGCTTCATGGATGAGATGTCCCAGTAAGACACTTGACAACCTAGTCCTTGGTGCTTAGGGAGGACAAGTAGCTGCTATTAATCTGGAGTCCAGAGTGGCCTTGCTAGTAGCAAAACAGGTGATTAATATTGCTATGAATTAATATCTCAGTATCGTTTTTTTTGTAAAATGAACATAGCCTTGAAGCAATATAGTTGTTTTCTGAATGATCCCAAATAAATTTAGTATTGTTTTATGTAGAAATAAAGATAAATCTAGAACTTGTGAACTGTTGTCATACCAGAAAACTTGTGATAAACCAGAAACTATAGGTTGCTGTGCGTGGATAACAAGTTATTTTGACCAACATTGATTTGATTTTGAAGTTGGATAAATGCTGTGAATTAACAACGTGCAATTTAACATTGATATGATTAATCACCCTCCTCCCATTTTTGAGTCCAGCCTAACTGGGCTGAGAAATGGGGGGTGCCACTAGAGTGCGGGTTCAACCTAGTTGATTCGGCACAATAGGGAGTTGGTCAATTTTCAAAAAAAAAAAACATTGGTATGATTAACTGTAAAAATATATTTGTTGACTTCTTGTTTAGGAGTGTGATGATATAAATTTCCTTTTACACGCTGTGTGATTGGTATAGTAGAAATATTTCCACCTTTCTGCCTCAGTGTTTTTAATTATTTTCAAATGTGGACAGGGTTTTTCCAAAGCTGCAGCAAGATTTCTGGGTTTAAGGAGCATGGCTTCGTTACTTGGGCCAGTGTAAATCTTCTGGTTAACAATTTGTTTGTATATAAAGTGTACCTCTTGCCTGTAACTTATTCCCTGTTTAGTTATTGCTTGTGCTTCCTTCTTCGTTTTATATTAGCTCGTCCTGAACCGTATTTAAAGTTTGAAAGTTCTGATTGATATCGTTCTCTTACTTTCCAGGCTGTGGGGTACCCTCATGGCAGATGTTGTCATTCAAATGCTTGGAACTGATTATGCTAGAATACTCCGAGCTATTTATGCATTTGCCCAGGTATTATGTTTTCATGGTTTAGGCTGTTGAACCAGGTTTATAAGTTGCTACATTATGCTCATTAAACATGTCGTTTTTTCTATTGGATCATGCAAAATTATTTCCTACATTTAGATATCTCCTGAATATCTTTGCACTAAGCTTTATTTTTTAGGTTTCAATTGTATTGATTTTCATCTCCATTTTTAACTCCCAAAAGCTAATTGGATACATTGCTTAGACTAGAATGTGGAGATGGAAATGCAAGTTGCCATAAGTGATTACTACACTGGCATCTTTTGCTAGAACTTTTAAAATGGTTTTCACTAGGACAATACAGAATCATCTAAAGCATCCATGACCAGAATTTTTGGTGTCAAATGCGTAATTTGAACGAACTAGAACTGTTGTGCTCATGTTTTCCGGTTTATTTGTGTTGTGACTTGTTCTGTTAAGGTACCTGATGTCAAGATTTACATGGCTTTCCTTTGCTTTAATTTTGCTGGAATTTTTTTTTGATCTTTTCAAACATATTGAAGTTGAATATTTAGTGTATGTGAGTCGCCAAGTTTTCAGTCCGACCGACCTGATCTTTATTTGCGTAGATTCGTATAACGAGAACGTATAGGCAGCCAGTGGAGAATGATTGCAGCTAGACACTGCACTGAACAAATGTAAATGCTTATAGAGAGTTTGAGTAGGTACTTAGCTTCAAGAAGAACAACTTCAGAGAGACCCTTATGTTTATTTCATCACTGTATTGTAGTTTTCTAGTTCTGTGGTGTCTATAATTTTATGAACTAATTATATAAAGTACTGTTTTTTTTATTTGCAAAAATATTTCTGTTTCAAATTTTTTGTAAATTAATCTTTTTAATTTTTTATTATATTTTGTCGGAATGAATTTTTTGTAAGTTTAAATTTAATATAAGCGTCATATAAATTTTATGTAAATTGTATATATGAGTTCAAATATTTTTATTTGAAAATTTATATCTATTTTTTTAATGAATTTGAACTTAATATAAACTTTGACTTGTTACGATTAATGCTGTTCAAATATCAGAGCCTTTTTTCCTAGAAGAAAATGAAATTAACTGGTGGTAGGAGCTTGAACCTTATTCTTTCTTTATTCATGGTGAAAAAATTCTTTTACTTCATCATTGTAAAGGCATCTTCAAGGAAGACATTTTTAATGTTGATAATTTTAGACATGACATGTTTAAACGACATTATTGACACAAAATTAAGTGGATTTAAGTTTGATATACGGTTTATAGTCATAAACATGTTGATATGAAAAGAAAGAGGTTAAATATATCGAACTTGTGTAACTCATTTAATATGACCTAGTTAAACGGGTCAATCGTTAATGACTCGACCCAACTTGAAACCATTAAGTGAAATTATAATTTTATTTGGATTTAGTTTATTTTTATTTAGATCATTATTTTGTTGGTGGATATAATAAATGAATATTTATTTTTTAGTTGAAATTATTTTAATATTAGCGTGCATTAAAAATAGGTCAAACTTGTATTAATGGGTTAAATCCGTCAAACGAATTAACTCATAAAGCGTGACTTATTTACAATAATAAGGTTGTGTTGTGTAACTCGTTTAATAAATAGACTGTGTTCGGGTTGATGTTAAATGAATTCGAATTATATGAGTAAATTGGTATGATACATTTAAAACTCGTATCATAAATGAGTTGATCCGTTTAGACACAGAACATGAATGACCATTTTTAGGGCTCACATAGTTGGGGTAAGAATATGCTAATTATGCCAAAAGGACCTTTTGAGTTTCTAAATTACAAAAATGAACCCAATAGCGTTGTTAACTCAACTAAGTTACACTTTAATATTTAAAATTTATAAACATAGACTTTTGTGTTTGTCATTTTTAAAAACTACATAAGCAATAAAAGATTTTGTTTAACCGAGATTTGCTCTATTTTTTAGGGAACATTATTTATTATTTTATATATCAGATAGAACATCATATCAATTATAAAAGATAAAAGTTATTTGCTTAAAGCAAATCTCTATATCTCTATCTTGAACGAACCAACAATTCATTTTCTCATATTTATGTAATGTTGTGAACTTTTGTGAATGATTGAGAATTATGATATGAACATGATTTAGAATAGACTTATATTTATAATTATGTAAATCACTGTGAATAGTTGTGAATTTTGATATGAACTGTTTAAAATCAACTCATTTTTATGTAATAATGTAAATTTTTATGAACGATTGTGTACTTTGACATGAACATATATAATTTAGAAATGACTTATACTTACGTAATTATGCAAACTTTGATATAAATATAATTTTGTGAACCTTTGTGAACAACTGTAAACTTTGATATGAACAAATTTAGAAACATCGTATATTTATATAATTATGTGAACTTTTGTGAATGATTGTGAACTTTGTATGAACATAACCTGATATTTATGTAATTATGAGAATATGCGTGAACTATCATGAACTTTTATATGAATATAGTTTAGGATAGACTTATATCTATATAATTTTGTGAATCATTGTGATCTTTTATATGAACGTAATTTATAAACAGACTTCTATCTATATAATTTTGCGAACCTTTATAAACTACTGTGAACTTTTGTATGAACATAATTTAAAAAATGACGTATATCTATATAATTATATGAACCATTGTGAACAATTATATGAATATAGTTAAGAAAAAAACTTACATTTGTGTATTTTTGTGAACTTTTTTGTTAACTTTTATTTCTAATATAAATTTAAACATTAACTCTTCAATATGCTTCAGATATCAAATTAAAAGTCCTATTAAGAAGCAAAATTAGTAATTAAGTTTTAATACATATTGCACTATTGTGAACTTGCAAAGGCAAACTCTAAAAAATTCTTATTCCATTATGTTGGTTTCAAAATTTGCAAATAACGTAGTTGGATCAAAGAGATTTTAGATCTATTTTGTTAAAAAATGCACTTGTATTGAATTTGTTTTTGCAACTTCGCGATCAATTCTCTCGGTTACCTCCTTTCTTATATAATTTTGATATGTTTTTGCATCTACATTGATTATTAAGATACGATTCTTAAAGTTTTTGTTTAATTTTAGTCTTCAGCTGTGTTTTCTTTTATGTTTTTTGTATTCAAATGAGAGGTTTTGCAATTTGATGAATGTTTTGGATGGAGAGATTTTGGTTCATGGTTGCTATTTTTAAAACAATATAGAAATTTACTTTTCTAGCTATTTTTTATCAACAATGCATTTTATGAACGAAGTTGTGAAAAAATGAACTTTCACAATTAAGCACTTAAGACTTTATTTTACAATATCATAATTCAAAGTGGTATGTGGGCTTAATTGGGTTGGTGACTTGTGTTCATGTTGTGTTAGAAGTATAAAGTGACTTGATTAGATTTAACACTAATATAACCTAATTATTAAATGAGTTGAGTTGACTTGACACGACGAACTTATTAACTGGGTTGACCCAATACGATTTGCTAACATGTTTAACATTAACTTCCAATCTTAACAATCAACAATTTTATTCAAAATCTAGGATAATGACTTTTGGAGATATAATTTTGTAAGAAAAATTAAGATCAAACAATTATTACTAAAATTGACATCTTCAACTACAAAGAGCATGTTGATTTTGCTGATCTATTTTTCTTTTTTATTTTATTTAAACTTGAGAGGTAGTTACTAAACTGTGAGTTTGCTTCATTAAATTCTTTTTCATATCAGTAAATTGAAGTAATGCATTTATGTTTCTCAAAAGTATTCAGTCAAGTCTATTAGTTCTAGTCAGCATCATATTTCTCTTCTTCTATTTCTGTACGTATGAATCTATTATGGATAAAATAATATTAAAGAATGTTATAATTAAAGAATGTTGTATGATAATAAGTCATACAATCTTTATTAAAGAATGTTCTTCCTTATTTCATGAACAATATATTTTGCACATTTTAGTTTTGCACTCTCTTATATTCATACTATTTATACATTTTAATTTTACACTCTAAAATACTCTTCAATATTTATTTGATACAAAGAAAATAACTTTTTAGCATTTTTTTAAATTTATATACCATAAAAGTGATATATCACATGTTTTGATTAGATTTATTTTATATAAATAAAATAAATCTATTGTTCAACTTGTACATTCCATTGTTCAACTAAAAACATATTGGAGTAGCTTTGTCTAAACTTTAATGCACGAGTCTTTTTAAAGAGGGGAGTTAATGAGACAGTAGAATAGGACCGTCAAGTACAACAAAAAATAATCGGAGCCTTTAAATTGTTAAATGAAACCAAAAGTTTAAATTTATTTTTGTTATATCTGACGGTCCTAATTTACTGTCTTATTGAGTCTTCTCTTTAAAGTGAGTCATGGTAGAATTCTCATTGCTTTGAGGTGAGAACGGTGAGGAAGGAAGTCCCCTGAAGCCTACCGACCTTGATGTAGTTCAGTCACTTAAGTAACAGCTTCTTTCGCAAAGGAAGACAGTGAGAGTTGATGCTTTGACTTGTGGAATTGGAAACCCAAACTTCTCTTTTTGGATTTAAAGATGAGTCTCCCCACTCACATGCCTTGTTTCTTGTGCCATCGCTGTTCCAACTTCCTTACAATTTTCCTTTGGATTCTGAATGAAAAGAAGCTCTTATTTCTTTCTAAAAAATATAGGAAAAAGAAAAAAAGTGACTCAAACATCCCTGTCTATGATCATGGTTTTTCTGGGATCGCCTTTTTCTCATTAATTTTTGTGTTTTATAGGGCAATAAATTAATCAGAAAAAGGGGAAATCCCAGGGCTTTAGATCCTTCTTTGCAAAGCGTGCGTCAATTCATAGCTTTGTTATCTTTATTCTGTTAAGTGCGTGACATGTTACCACTGACCACCTTCTTTTTTTGTCACTTTTTGTTTGTTTTACTTTCTAACAGTGCTTCTTCACCCACCAAGAACACACAAACTTCTGGGTTCATTTTACACCGAATTCACACGTTTATTTACTAAATTTTGCATTATTTTTTATCAGTAAGTTGCCCATGTCGTTGAAAAATGACGGATTCAGAAATTTTTATTGAGAAGTCAAAAATAAAGTAACGCAGAAGCATACACTGCAAAAGAACAGTACAACAAAAAAAACACAATAAAAACAATACTGACACAACAAGAAGACGGCTCGCCCTTCTTTATCTCTGTGACTGTAGTTGAAACTCAATTTGGGTACGTATGCCACAAAATACTTATATTTCGGAAATAAATTTAGACCGTTTGATGGAAAAAAAATATAAAAATCGATGCCCACAAAACAAAACTAAAATTTCTTCCCGTGGCTGCAGTTGAAACTCATTAAAAAATTTTATTGAGAAATACTTTATCATTAAAAAGTTTGTTCACAAAGGAAGATGAAAATATCAAAATATTTATTATAAATGAGTTTTAAGAAGGTGAATTGCTATTAATTTTACATATTGGGTCGTCCATTTATTGTTTAGAATTTTTTAAGAAGTATAGGTCTTTTGTTATATTAAATTTTTTTGAATGCTGAATGAACTACTGCACAAAAGCCTATATTTCTTCATGTTCAAAACAATATACCAATATTTGAACCCGAAGAGTTTTGAGACGATTCTTCACGAGCATAGACTCAGCGGAATTACAAAACACTAAGCAATAAGCACACAAGTAGGTCTAACACTATAACATTTATAAATCGTTCACGCACCACACAAGCCTCCAATATAAAATTCTAACTTATTTCTTAACATCAATCAGATTATTTATATAATGAAAATCAATTAATATGGATATGTGTTGTTTGAGGAGAAGTTGATAAACTGAAAGGTGACAACATCACAAGGCGATGGGCAGATGTAGACTAAAAAGGGTAATCTTCCAAGAAAAGGCTATACATTTACGACCAACAACATAAATAAATTAAGAAAAGCAAGAAGATCAAAAGCAAAGATGAACAACCCACACTTCTTGTCTCCTCACTTTCTTCATTATTGCTTTTTCCTAACTCCCACCTTTCTTTTCTTTTTTTTTTTCCTCCAACAACAATAATCCATTCTCGATCAAAAAGAATAAATTAGAAAATTTTTTCATACTCTCTGTATAACATATCCTCACTTAAAGTTTCGGTTAGAGGTAATTATTAATTATATTCTCGTTCTTATTAAAATCAAACAGGAATAATATAATTTTTTTTGGCTTATTAAACAAATTTCTTAATTTGTGTCCACATTCCTCAAAACTACATTTAAAAAGAAGGGTAAAAACCTATGCAGTCCCCGAGTAATACCACGAATAATTTTTTGGTCCCCGAATTTTCAATACTAATTTTACCGGTCCCCCATAGATTAAAAATTCATTACCGTTAATCCTTCCGTTTAATTAAGTTAACGGAAAGGTTGAAATGCCATTTTTGCCCATGCTACATGTGTATTAATGAGAGATCGGTAAATTAAGCAAAAAGATTAGAGCGACCGGTAAATTAAACGAAAAGACTACATAGAGGACCGATAAATTATTTACTTCTTAATCTGTTCGATTAATTTAACAGAAGGATTAACGGTAGTCAATTTTTAATTTGTGGGGACTGGTAAAACTAATATTGGAAACTCGGGGACCAAAAAATTATTCTTTGTATTACTCGGGAACCGCATAATTTTTTACCCTAAAAAAACAGTTGAGTATTATCTAATAAAACAATTTATTAAATATAAATAATATTATAAAATCACATGTTAACTATCACTTTTAATTGAATTAAATACATATTTCTTAATATCTGTAATTATCCAAATTGCCTAGTTTTATAGGATAGAGATATTAATGGATTGCAATGATAAGAGTGGAGTGTGGTTGTCTCTGTCGTGTCTCGTTTTATAATATTATCTTTTTACGGTTTTTTTAGTATTGTTTTCTTATCATACTTATTTTTGTATTGTTTAAAATTCGTTCATTTTACAACATTTTTACAAACAATTCTAAATCTGTCACCTGACGTTTGTCATGAATATCAACCACAAACACAAACGACAAACTAAAACGAAGACGACGCCCAACTTCTCTTTGAGGGAGAGTCTTACTTTTCTTTAGAAGTGACAAATATTTCCCAAAGGATTCCACAACTATACAGTCTGTCTCTTTCTTGTTTGGCTTATCTTCAGTAAGTCCAAAGCTTTTGAGTAGGTCTTTGGGTGTAGTTGTAGTCTTACGTTTATTTTAGGTGTTTGTATGTATGCACGTGAGTTTAAGTGCATGAAAAATTGTGTTGTCTTCTCCTTTTATATTTTTCAATCACTTAAAAATATTAACACCAAATCAATTACCAACAAGTTTTTCCATCACTCAATCACATTCCACTCAATAAAATGACTCATCTTCTTCATAAATTCCATCTCAATATTTCTCCTACTATGTGTTTTTTTCCCTTTCTTTACCTTTAGTGTATGGTATGTAACTCAACTATATAAATTCGACAAAATACATAATTAAAGACATGTGATATATTGATATGAATGAATAATTTATTCCACCCATGATACCAAATTAAGAGTTAACCGTTCTACCAAAACCCGCAGGTGATGGTAGAGGCACACAATTAATGTTAACATCATCGTGCCGTTTGGAAGGAGAATGAAACTTAATTATTCAGAACTCCTCTTCGAACCGAATTAGTCTTGGCCCAGTAGATCGAAATATTAGGGCTCAAACCAAAAAAATACAAACAATTATATAAACTATTATGTTTTGAGTTTGAAATAATATGAATGTCAGTGTATTTTGTTGATTTTTGTTGATTGATAAGATTCTAATTCAAAGTTATATGAATGTCAAATTTTATGTTATAAAATACAAAAATATCACTTTTTGTTCTCTCGACATATGAACAATAATGAATAATGATGAACACTAAATATACCTTGACATTTTTACAATTGCAAACTCAAAATCAGACATTTTCATATTTCTAAAACTTTAACTGACATTAACAGAAATGAAGAAATGAACAAACTTAGTAGGTATATTCCTATCATTTTAAACATAAATTTATGCATTTCATATTTCTAAAACTTTAAGTGTCATTAACAGAAATGAACAAACTTAGTAGATATTCCTATTATTTTAAACACAAATTTATACATTCTTATAATTTTTCCAAAAAAATCTCAACATCCTTAATAAATGCTAAATCTTTTACAATCTAAAATGTTGTGGACGTGGAATGTGACTGATTTAAGTATATCTGATAATACTCCATCTTTAACAACCTAAGACGTTTGTGATCATCAACAATTTTTCTTGCAACACTTATTGCAACTGTTGTCGCCAAATTCTTCGTTGAAAATTTGTTGCAAGTATTTATTGAATTAAGCATAGGAGAGTAATTGAAAAATCTAATATGTGATTTTTTTCTTTTTTTTTCATATTATACTTTAGGATTATAAACGAGTTGAACCGAGTTTTTGAGTTTTACAACTCAGTTCGTTTAAAATTTTACGAATAAGACTTTGAGTTGAATTTTTTTGTCGAGCTCAAAATTTTGTTCAAACTGGTTTTTAAAATTTTACGAATAGGACCTTGAGCTGAATTTTTTTATTGAGCTCAAAATTTTGTTCAAACTCGTTCACGAGCTTGACTAAATAAGAATTGAAATACAATTTTATTTGACGATGAGAGAGCACCTAAACGACAAGAGAGTAACAGCGACAAGCGACAAATTTAGAGGTTTAGAAGATAGTGACTGTGATAGTAGAGAGTAATTTGGTAGTGATTGAAAAAATTAGGCCTT
>CANYCX011427393.1:0-12850 GCA_948193385.1 Breynia disticha f. nivosa | reverse complement strand
CGGGGCACAGACGTGTGATACGGTCGGCAGGTTGGCTCCGGCGAATGTTTAGATCAGCATATTTTTGAGATTTTGTATAGCCTCATATACGATAGGCTTTTATGGCATCAGCATTGTTTTTAAACCACATACTATCGCTTCCGCATTTCTGTAATCATGTTTTCCTGCTTCCGCATTTCAATTTTAGTTTGATATAAATGGGATGTATTTTCAGTTTGGTTTTGATCCTACACCTTATGTTTTAAATAGTGCGAAAATCCGGTTTAACGAAAAATGAACTTTACGAAAATGGGTGTCACAGTTTTATTTAGGATTAAGAATTAGTGCTTATGGGGAAAAGAATGGAGAGTGTAGTGTGGAAAAAGGACTATGGGTTATAAAAAAACTAAGAAAAATTGAGAGTTTCTAGCACTTTGAGAACTCATTGAATAATGAGAATGATGAACAAATTATTTAATTGTAATTAAAATGGATTTTGTAGGAGGAAAAAAATTGAGAACAAAACCAAGGTTAAGTGCGAAGCACGCGAGTTCGTGGAATCGAGGTAAATGCATCGAATCTACACTTACCTTTGTATGTCTTGTATTTGTATGGTAATATGATTAACTAATGCATGAAAATTGGAATCTTGAGAATATATTATTTGTATTGTGATTTGTGTGGAATTGTATGATTTAATCTTAAATGAGATGTGATTTATGTTAAATGGCATGCGGTTCTTATGTTGAGGGTTATATATGAAATTTGGATTTGTCAATCGAATTGTATGGATGTGAAATTGCATGTTGCTATGGATGTTTTCATTCATTTTATTTCATTTTGCATGAGCATCGTGTGTACATGGCTATAAGAAATGAAAAGGGGGCATTGGCCCAAAAAATGAGAGTGAAATCAATGGTCGTATGAAAAAATGAGATCGAAAGCTCAATGGTCATTTGAAAAAAAATGAGGGCGAGAGCTCTTTGGTCGTATGAAAAGGAAAAAGGATTGGCCAAGAGTGTTCATTATTGCGTGTGTATTCATTAGCATGCTCGAAGCATTATATAACATTTTTGCATTTTTATTTATATAAGATTGTGGATAATGGTTCCATTGTTGTGAATTATTGATGCGTGTGTTAATATTGGTTAATGTGGATGTGAAATGAGTGGTCTTGATGATGATTTATGTGTTATAATTGATGTTGGTAAATGCAATTGTGAAATGATGGAATTTTGGCTGTATGTACAGTTTGTGATTTGTATATTGTTGTATTTGTGATTTAGGAGAGAAATCCTTAAGAGGATGGTTGAAAAATGAATGGAAAATAAAGTTCCAAGGGCCCTGCACGGTCAGCGTGCCGTTTAACACGATGTTGTACCAAGCTATTGTTTGTTCTAGAGCTCTCACATGGTCACTGTGTCTGTCCCCACGAGACCATGCTGAGACACTGTTTGTTTTAGAGTTCTGACACTACCACCATGCTTATCCACACAGGCTATGTTGAGACACTGTTTCTTCAAGAGCACCAGTACGACCCCTATGTTGATTCACACAGACCTGTGCCAGTGCACTGTATCTTTCATAATGTAAGACAATTGTCGTGTTCCCTAGCACACCGTCGTGCTACCTAGTAAAAGTATGAAAAATTCATTAAGGATATGGAACTAATTCAAACAAGGGATAATTCTTTATAACAAACTTAAGCTTCTAAAAAGAATGAGTAATTACACACAACATAACTAGGTAAGTGTTGTAGGTGTACTTATTGAGTTTAATACTCACATAAGTTGTTGGTTGTGATGAATGTAGAGCATTAGTGTAACATCCTCATCCCGAAATCACGTAATTTATGCCATAAATAAAATATGTAATAAGATTAAGAATTTATCCAATAAATTGAAGAAAATATATGCTTAGAAATAAGTTTATAGAAGGTTGATGAAACTGTGATGTTAGGGTTATATTAAGTAACCAAGGAAAAGGGGAAGCATAAAATTAGCCAAGAACACGTGGTGGTGATGGAAAAATGTGTGGTGGGCATGACCATGCGTACTCCATGCCCACCACATTTAGTTCCCTATTTTTGGGAAAAAATATAAGTTTCGGTTGCTCGAGAAATCGTTCAGAAGCTTCAAGATACAATTCAAATCTTGAGAGAAAGGAGAAGAGAGAGAGAGAGAGAGGTGAGGAAACGAAGAGAGATTGAGTGAGAATTTGTAGATTTAGGGAAAGGATTCGAGTTGTCGAATCGATCGAAAGCTTGAGCTAGGAATCCATTGCTAAAGTCGAAACAGGTAAAATTCAAAGTTTATTGTAAAATTTTATGATTTTTATTAGTAAAATGATTATTGTTTATAGAAATGATTATTGAAACGGTTATAGAATTGATTTAAATTCAGGAATTTATGATGTAAAATGAATTCAAAAATTTTAGGGTTAGGTTTAGGGTTTTCAGAGTTGAGTAGCAAGTATAATGAATTCATTAGGGCATGCATTATGAGTTTAGATATAATATATCTTATAGGAAGAATTATATATGTGTTTATAGGCCGACAGGCTAGACGGTCAGGGCAGGACCAGAGCAAACAGAGGCCCGAGTACAAGATGTTGGCTGTAATGAAATGCATGATGTGTGGATGTTTGAAATCACCTTATATGATTTCACTAGAATTTCATAGATCATGGAAAGAGTTGAATAAAGTTGAGTCGATGCATGGTTGATAATGTTAAGCGTTTACGTTGCATGGATTATGAAATATGGAAAATGATATTATGATAATGTCATTTGTGGCATTGCATGGCCATTGTTGTATGTTCATGATTGATGTGTGAAAAGGAAGAGCAAGATCTCTATCCTTGTGAAAAGAAAAAAGGGGATTATCCTAATGTAATGAACTAAAATAAACTGAGCAAGAGCTCCATTTAAAAGAAAGAAATGGGTGATTTGCCCAATTGGAAACAAAAGAGCGTTGACTCTTCTTGTTTGAAAATGAAAGGGGGTTAGCCCAATAGAAATAAAAATGGGGCGAGATCTCTTTATTTGTAAATGATACCGGGTTGGGCCTGAGGAAAAATGAATGAGAGCTCAAGTATTGAAACAAAAAGGGGGATTAGCCCAAACAAAAAGTGAGAGAGAAAAAACTCTCAAAGTGAAATGATGATTCCTTGAGGCATGCATTGCATGACTTGTGATGCACCAGCATTCATTTTGCATGCAGAGATTATGAGGGTTTATGTGTATGGATTGAAAGGTGCATGCAGAGAGCTGTATAGAGGGCTGATATGCCCATCATACTGTTTGGAATGGGAGGTGTGTCCCATTGGAACTTCAGTGACTCAGCACCAGGGTCGTGCTGACCAACACAACCTCGTGCTAGTAGTCTGTTCTTAAGAGATTATGAGCACGGGGTTGTGCCAATTGGCACGAATGTGTTTGCTGGAAATTTTTTGTTGATATGATTTTAACAAGGATGATTTCCCTATTCCGTAATGTACCTAAAATAATAAAAATAACGAGTACTTATGCATTAACTACCTTGGTAAGTGTTGTAGTTGCACTTACTAGGTATTTAGTTACTTACAATGTTTGTGTTTGTGATGTTGTACAGACCAGTAATAGTTAGCTAGTGCACAAACTTTTTGGGCGCTTGAAGGCGCGATACTATCACGAAGGTGGGTGGCTCTAGGTTTTTTATGTTAAAAAATGTTTTGTGAAAAATATACAACATTTTGTGAAAAATATACATCATTCGTATAACTAGGGGTTTGCATGTTTTAAATTATAAACCATTTTTCCAGGCTTCTGTAGTTATGTCGAGATGGTGTTTGACCAAACTTATGTCATGGTTTTCTAAAGGATTTGAAACTATTTCTTTCTTCCATCTTTCCTTTGCTTACTTACTTGTTTTAAAAAGAAAAAAATATAGTTGCTAGTTTCCTTATTTTATTCGAAACTGAGTTTTGCATTTTCAGCATCATATTTAGTGGTATCAGAGTAGGGATTAAATTCATTGCAGACTGTGCCGAAAATAATTTTCATTGCAACATGTTCTGGAAAAACTAAGAGTTTTGAGATGGTGGTTTGTTAGGATGGAGCCGATCAACAATGTATCGCACGAAATTTCCAAATCTAGAGAGTCCATGCGAGGGTAGAGTTTTGCCCGGTGAGTAGCAGGCACATGCTGCTATTCCACCTTTCGACCCCGCTTATACTTACTTCTATGAAATAATGCAAAGAATGATGAGAGAACAAGGGGTTCAACAGTGAAACAAAATAGATAGAAACTTTGGAGTGGTGCACAAATAAGGCACAAAGTCTGTTGAGGGTACCACAAGTCTAACTGAGGCGGAGCAGTGGCTTTAGCATACGGAGTGGATCCTCAAGAGAATGAGGTGTAATCCAGAGAAGAAGTTAAGGTATACTACCTCACTTCTAGAGAAAAACATGTGGGACTAGCAATTTGAAACGAGGCTCTCTCGCTACTAGCCGGAGGATGTAGCTACAAAATAACAAAAGAGAGACCGCTTTGAGAGGGGGTTGCAATTTGATGTTCGCACTTAGCAATGAAGTAGCCTACCTACTAGGCTCTTTTGGAGACTGTCATTAGAACGGAGGAATTAACGGCCGAGCAGGGCCAGAGTGAACGAAATAAACAAAAGGTGTCTGGTTGATCCAGTTCCACCGAAGACTGCAAGGGAATGGACTCAAAAATCCTGAGAAACACTGGTAGAAGCAGTGGGCACCTGGGAGGTGACTCTGGAAGTAGTTGAGGACATCCTACTAGATACTCTAGGTTAGGCACCAAGGCACTGTCATATATTTGGGTGTGGACACTCGCCCAGTATTCTATTATTGTAGCAAGCCAGGCCACGTCGTATGACATTGTTACACAAAATGAACGGATGAGAGAATGGGAACCTCTAGATAGAGTAGTGTTGGGGGGTACCCGAGAAATTAGTGAGGTTGATAGAGGTTGATGTAAAGGTGGACTGCTATGGGTACTATCTCGAGAGTCGGAGGAGCTTCTCTGCAAACGGCTCCACCCAGGCGTGCATCTATGCTATGACGTGAGAGGGGACGACAATCAATCCTAGTGGA
Organism: Breynia disticha f. nivosa; assembly: GCA_948193385.1. NCBI lineage: Eukaryota > Viridiplantae > Streptophyta > Magnoliopsida > Malpighiales > Phyllanthaceae > Breynia > Breynia disticha. The sequence continues at coordinate 7,770 of CANYCX011427393.1, read as the reverse complement.
AGTTCTGGTAAGATCACAATACCCATTCATGTTATGGTGACATAATGTGTGTTACATGATTTATCTTATGTGATTTATAATCGAGTGAGGATTTTTTAGCAGCATTAGTGACTTAATGAAAATTGAGAACAAAGATATTGCCTGAATAAAACTTGAGAACTTGTGAAAACCCAAACAAGTAGTGAGAATATGAGTGATTCTTCCTGGGATTTTGGGAAGTAATATATAATTGGTGTGTGGATAGAGTTTTGCACAAAAGTACTGTGAGGAAACGTGTAATGCCCCAAAATTTCTATTTATTTAAAAATTTAAAATAAAATACGTAGAAAAAAAATGAGGGAAAGTTTTTCGCGATTAATTTTAAGTAATTAATTATCTGGAAGGGTCGAGGTTCATCTTAAATTGAGAATTTTTGGAAATTGGAGGAATTAGAAATTTTGAGAATTTGGAAGTCGAGATTTAGTGTGGGCCAAGCTAGAAGGAAAATATGAAGTGAAGTGGACCAAGCCCACTAACCAACCCTAAAAATCTTTCTCTCCTTATTTTCCTCCACCTCCCACGACATCTTTGTCTTTCACTACTCCTTTTCACCAAAACCCCCATGCACCATCAACTCTCCACAAAATCTGCAACTACGGAGTTCCCAGAATTGGGTTTTGGATTGAATCTAGGTAAGTTATCATCCTTTCCTTTCTATTCCCGTTTTTCTCCGAAACCCTAGTTTCTAACCTTCATAACTCTTTCGATTTAGCTTCAAATTGAGAAAATGATGGCTCATTGGAAAGCTTGAAAAATCTACTACCCTTGCTAACTATGTTTGGTGTTAAATTGTGGATTAGGGACTCAAAATTTATGGGAGAAGGGCTGCCTTGCATGGTGACGAGTTTGGGGCTTTGTGCGAACAAGGTTTTGCTTGTGTTTTGTCACTTGGGTAAGCTTCATTAGAGTCTATTGAGAGTGTTTAAAGTGTTTTTTTGATTGGGTGCTACCATGTGAGTGAGATTGAAGCAAAGTTAGGAAAATGTAAAGGTTTGGAAGGCGAAAATTGGAGCTAGGATGTTTTGAATGAGTTGGAGGGTAATAGGCATTAAGTTATAAGTAAACAAACTTGTCTAGGACAATAATGTAGGTTAGGTGTGAGAGAAATTAAGAATGGTAGGTAACAAATTAATGAAGAGGATTTATGAAAAGAGAAAGAGGGGGAGCGATGAGACGAATGTAACAATGCATATCATAAACATTTCATCTATTTTCATGTTTAATGAATGTGATATTGATGTGATATTATAATGTTCATAATAGGGAATTCGAATCGTGACAGGGAAAGTTCACAACCAAGCCGCTAAGTGCTTTTGAGAGGTAAGTAACATGAGCACAACTTATCCTCATACTTGTAGGTTATTGAATGTGATCGGTTGTTTGGCTTGATAATGAGTGTGTTGATCTCACATGGTACTTGTGTGATTCAGTTTTATAGGATGAGTTGCTATGTTGCTTGATATGACATGGATTGTTTGAATGGATAATGAGTGTATGAGGTTAAAGCCTTCTTGATGTGTTTTATGTGTTGAATATGTGTTTGTGGGAGTCCTTGAATGTGACATTGATGTGAGCATGAAATGTCTAAAGCTATATGATTGTCGATATGCCATAAGGGGTATGGTTAATGGATGGAATGATTGAATCTTGTGTTTGGATGATTGTTGTTCAAATGATGGAACTCGTTGATGATGACTATGATGTTTAGGTTGGCTATGCTTAATTGATTGTTGATTTTGTTGACATTGTTTGATGACTAAACTCAACATTTTGATTGTAAAGCATGGCATGATCGGATTGTGAATGCCCAATTTGGTCGCATGGGTTATGCACATGACATGCATGTATTTGGGGCTTATAGGGAGCAAACTAAAATGAACTAATGGGCTCTTAGTGAGCGAATGAACTGATGGGCTCTTAGTGAGCGAGAATGAGGGGGTGGTTGTGGCTCTTAGGAGCAAAATTATGGGTAGTATCTTTAAAATGCTACTCTGGGACACAAGTGGTAAATTGCTCAGACGCTTATGTGTGTACGAGTGTGCTAAAATCAAGGCCAAATAAGGGCAAAATTAAGGCCACATAAGGGCGTAAATTATATGGATCCATTTTCTTTATAACTGATACCTCGGCCGACAATGCCCGTTTGTAAATGTCAATATCATGGCCAAGAAAAGGGCGTAAATTAATAGCTAAGTGGGATCATGGGTGATCAAGTTAAGGAATGCATTAGATGACATGGATTTGCATTCATCATATTGCATATGATGTATTCTTTATGGGATCATGAGATGAATATGTTTGATCATGAAATGAATATGCTTATGTGATCATGAAATGATTGTGCTTATGTGGTTTTTATGGTTGTGCTTACTATAAATGATATGGAATAAGAATTTTGATGTCATGGTTGTAGTTGGTTGTGAATAGAAGAATGGTGTATGGTTGAATTAATTTCCATGATCACATGTGAAAGGTGCTTATTATGTCCTCGATGCGATGAAGATTTTAAGCATAATTATAGTGTGAATTTAGTATGTGAATGTTGAGACTTGCCAGTGATGCGTGAATGTTGTTTGGGTTGGTCTTGTGAGTGAAATGCTGAGTATAGGGGCAGCTAACCAGTCACGTTCGTGACTCCTCTTAGTCATGTTTGTGACTGATGTTCTGGACCAAGATGTGAGTTGAGGATTCCCAGTCACGTTCGTGACTGTTCTCAGTCACTTTTGTGATTGCCCCTCTGATCAAGATGTTGGGCCATCTGCACCAGTCACGTTCATGACTATCATCACTCACATTCATAACTGGCCATCTGTCCACACTTTGGGTTGGATTTCACGAGTCACGTTCGTGATTAAAGTCAGTCACGTTCGTGACTCCCATACTGTCCACATTTGGCTGTAAGTTTGAGTCATATTCATGGCTCTTTTGAGTCACGTTCGTGACTCCATAATGCTACCTAATTGTCACGTTCGTGACTCTATATAACTGTAATATTTAGCAGAAATGTTGAGTCACGAGCGTGGTTAGTTTTAGTCACTCTCGTATTGCCCATCTGTCCAATGTTTGGTTAAAATTATAAGTCTTGTTCGTGACTTACAATTGTGGAATGAATATTTTCAACCTAAGATCAAATGACCTAGCTGTATCTTCATTTATGATTTGTGCAAGTTTTTAACATGACATGTAAAAATTTTCCATTTAAGTATGTGCCTATGAATGTCAAACTAAAAGACTAAGAAGGAAGAACTATTAGATGGAAGGATACAAATGGTTGAATGTATGTGTAGTGATTTAATTGAGTGATATTGTAGCGTAAAGTTATAAATATTGAAATGGTCATAAGAATAAACATGTTAGTAAGAATGTAATGGAAAGTTGTCCATTTCGGTAAGTGTTGTTTATTGAGTTTCATAACTCATGCGTTTTATGTCTGCCATATTGGCAGGGGCTTGATGTAACGTCCTGGAAATTGTAGAATTTAAAATAAAACAAAAAATGCATTTATTCGGATCAAATTGGATCGATTTAGGAAACATTTGCAAAATCAGCAGATAGCACGACCATGAGCACGCCCCATGCTCATGTGGGATGAGAAGCACGACCATGGGCTCATCTTGGAAAATTAGCACGTCCTTGTGTTGATTTAATTTGTAGAATGATACCGTGCACGATAGAACAAGAACTCATGTTGAGATTTCATGGCACAACGTGAGGCACAACTCGTGCTCGAGACCGTGTCCATTGGAACTATACTGACTTGCTCGATTCTGTTTTCATTCATTTTAAAACAGAACAAAGAAGCAAGCAGGACAATTCAGGAACCCTAATCCTAATCCAGCAATGTGTTTGAATCATTCAAACCGATTTTTCTTAGTCAAAATCAATCCCAAGTGTGAAGGTAAGTGCTCTCATGTGTTCTTGGTTTAGTTTTAAGTTAAACTTGTTGTTAACCTTGTTGTTGAATGGGATTGAGAGTTGTTTAGTTGCTGAAATGATGGTTGAATGTTGTGGAATTATGAATAAGGATTGGTTGATGTTTTAGAATTGAAAGAGGAAGATTGAATGATTGATTATGGATGGTTTGATGGTTTAGGAGGAGCTAAACGATCTTAGACTGAGAGATTTAGTCGGTGAGCTAGTGGAGGAGGCGATGCTTAGTTGCACGTATTCCGAGGTAAATGGTTTCACTTACAACCTTTATACTTTTGAGTATTGAGTAGATTCGTAAGTGATTTTCTTAGTTAAGTTCCTTAATACTTAAAGAGAAAAAGAGATAGAAGACTTAAAACTTGAAAGTTTTAAAAAGAGGATTAAAATACTCATATATGTATTATGTTTGTGTGAAACATAATTTGTTTGATGTGATTCTAGCTTGTGATAATATGAGTATTGATTGGGTTTGAGATTGGTATTTTCCTTGTGATTTATATGCCTATTGACATGACATTTGGTTGATGTATTAGCATGAGACTTGATTGGCATGTATATATATTGAGCATGAGATTTGCTTGATTTGAGCATACATATGAGATTATCTTGTAGCATATTGAATGCATATAATCATTCATCGTGTTGCATGATTTGTGTGACATTGAGCTACAGAGATTCCAGCATATGACGCGCACCTGTCAGTTGAGAGATTCTTAACATGTCGGTTGAGAGATTTTTGACGATTCTGTGATTTATCACGATACCGAGTGAGACGCTCGATGCCACGTGAGACTCGTGATGCCGTGTGAGACTCGCGATGTCGGTGAGACGTCGATGGATGTATGCCCCAAGCATTCACATATGTGTGTGCATGACATTTGCATACACGAGTTATTTGACATTCATTATAGCATGTTTTACTGCTGATTGAGATGAATGTTGTGAGAGATATCTTGAGATATTATATATGAGATATGTGGTATGTTTTGGTACATGATGTATGCAAACAAGTGTGATTATGTGTTTTATGTGTTAAACACTGTTGATTTGGTACCTGTGGGTGTTGGGTAGGGTTCTACCTATTTGTTTAACTTGTTTGCTGTAAATTGAGAAAAAAATAGAATTGTAAAGTACCAAAACAGTAGCTCAGCACAACCACGTGCTGACCATCATGCCCTGTGCTGTTGGGCCATTCTGGGATTGTGTATGAGCACGCCCCCGTGCTCTAAGGTATTGAGCACGCCCTTGTGTTCATCCAGAACGATCTCGTGTTATTCCCCTGCACTTCAATTATTCAATATTCTGATTACCACTTACTGAGTATTTATGAATACTCACCTATTTGAATGTTGAATTGTGGTGCAGATTGTAGATAGCTACTTTTGGATTGCAGGTTGTTGATCAGAGGCATATTAGGATTATTTATGTGGTCCAGCTCCTGAGTTTTGTTCATCTTTTGTTTTGTACAGAGTTGTACATATATGTATATATGTGTTTTGCTTCTACTGATGTGTGCATGATTTGTATAAATTATTTTGGGCCCGAGATCAGGGTATATTTATATATGAGATTTATATTACATTTGAGCTTGAGTTTATTTTATTCTTTTATTTATCAAATAGGGCAAATATTTGGGGATATTTATGTTTTAAATTTGAGCTCCACATTTAGTGGTATCAGAGCAGGGATTAAATTCTTTGCAGACTGTGTCAGTAAATAGGACACTTGTGTGTGAATTTGAAAAAGCTGAATTTCAAAATTTGTTTTGAAACAGATGGAGCCTGGAGATGATATATCGCATGATCATACAGTAGGGTCCACAGATTCTATAGGAGTACAAAGGTCAGGACCAACATCCCCTATAGCTCCAGAGCAGCCTATAGTACCACCTACGATGCCTATTCCCCCGTACGACCCTATGTATGCACCATTCTGGGAGACGATGCAATGTATTATGCAAGGGCAGGGACAGGCACAACCTGTGACAGAAAAAGAGAAAGAAAAGGGTTCTGGAAGCAAATCAATTTTGATGATTGATAAAAATTTTGCTGAAGTGCAAAAACATGCTGCAAAGGTATTCGAGGGTACGACAGATTCGACTGAGGCCGAGGATTGGTTGAGGCATACTGAGAGAATCCTCAATAGATTACAATGCAATCTGGAACAAAAATTGAGGTATACGACTTCAATGCTAGAGCAATCAGCCTGGAACTGTTGGGAGATGGTTCAAGATAGTCAGAAAGATCCTCCGGTATTGACTTGGGATGATTTCCTAAGGAAATTTACTGACAAATACACTCCTCAGTTGTATCTGACAAAGAAAAAGTTAGAGTTTTTAAAGTTGAAGCAGCGAGACAGATCAGTTGCAGATTACGAGGTAGAGTTCACATGACTATCTCGCTATGCTCTAGAGGATGTTGATACCGACCAAAAGAGAAGAGATAGGTTTGAGAGGGGCTCGAGGTATGCCATTCGCAATAGGATTGTGTTGAAACCTCAGACCTATGAGATTTTAATTGAGGCAGCTCTTAGAGAAGAAGAGTTAGAAACTGAAGGTGACAAGAAAGAAAATAAAAAAGAAGGCAAGCGACAGAGAGCATCAGAGTCCAATTCTTAGAGGTCACAGAGAAAGAAGAAGAAGTTTGACTCCAGACCACCACGAGAGACAGGTGGTGATACCAGTCGTTAGTCAGGACGAGGAGGTGGGAGGAATGGTTCCAGCAAACCTTTTATTTATCCGAGAGATACATCCGGTGGGGATACCAACCCATTATGTTACAGATGTGATTAGCCGGGACATTTCGCTAGAGACTGTCCACATAGACCTAGATCTCAGGGAGTGAGTGTATCTAGACAGTAGTGCAGGTAAGGCTCGTACTACAGCAACCAGTGGTAGTGGTCGAGGTAGAGGTGGACGCAGTTCAGGGTATACTTCTATAGGAGGATCAGCCTGCAGGGGTAAAGATAGTGGTTCAGATACAACTGGTATATCTGGTGGTTCCACAACACCTACAAGGTCAGGACCATAGGCCAGAGTTTATGCTATGACCAGAGATGAGGCTTTAGAGGATTCAGATATCATTACTGGTAAGATTACTATTTTTACTTACCCTACTATAGTGTTGATTGATCCTGGATCTACATGTTCTTTCATGAGCGAGAGTGTTGTAGAGCAGATACGAGGTAGTATTAAGCAGCTGGGGTATACAGTTGCTATATATGCCTACAGGTAGTACTGTGATGGTACAACCTATGACATTGTGAGTTGAGGATTGGCGAGTCGACATATTTGGCAGACTTAATTGTTTTAAGGATGGATGAGTTTGGTATCATCCTTAGGATGGATTGGCTATCTAAAAACTGGGCTATGGTCGACTGCTATGCAAAAGAAGTCATCATTGAGGTTGATGGTAAGAGACGGATATTGCTAGTTAGTGAGAGGAAAGTTGTTCCTACTTACCTTATTTTCGCTGTAGTTGCAGCGAGATTGATTTGGGAGGGTTGTGATGCCTACGTAGCGTCAGGGATTGACGTGAATTAGCCTAAATTGAAGGTACGAGATGTGCCTATTGTATGGGACTATCTTGATGTGTTTCCAAATGATTTACCAGGCTTACCCCCATAGCGAGAGGCAAATTTCAGGATAGAGACAGTACCGGGTGTCACTACAAAAAAACGCGCATTTAGCGTCCAAATTTTTGGACGCTAAATGCAAATTTCTGGACGCTAAGTGAATTTAGCGTCCAAAAAATTGGACGCTAAATTTGGACGCGAAAACGCTCGACGCTAAATTTAGCGTCC
>CANYCX011427247.1:0-28732 GCA_948193385.1 Breynia disticha f. nivosa | reverse complement strand
TAATATACTATTAAAAATAAAATAAAATAAAATTATTTAATTTATAACAATTTATTACACTTTAAATATATTTTAATTTTTTAAAAATAATTTATCACAATACCTTAAGTTATTTATTTTATAATTTATTAAACAAAAAATTAAAAAAAAACAATAAAAACATACTGAATAGTAATGCAGTTAGTTTTTCACCAACTGCAAATTTGGAGAAAAAAAACCCTCCATCAAATTGCAATCACGTTTTGGAGATGCATTGGAGTTCATTTACTCCATTTTTCCTTCAAAATACAGATGCATTGGAGATGCCCTTAAGTCAGATATTTATATCATTAATTCATCATCATCATCTCGTCTCTCAATCTAACCGCCAAACCTTTTTACCAACGACCAACAACCAACTCTTACTCTCTTTATCTTCCTGCTTCACTTCAGCTATGTTTATGACTTGTTGAAATATGATTTTACACACTTGTCTTCCCCTCTCATCCTGTTTTAATACAAACAAGGTTTCCGACTTCCACTAACCAAACAAATTATGTGCCCAAGGGATTGTTCACTTATGATCTCAAAGGTTGTGGCAAGGTACAACTTAGGATAAAATGCTCAACAAATGGGGAAATGGATAAGTTTGGAGAGAAGAACCAACAAGTGAAAAAAGCTTATCCTTTTAATGAAATTGAGCCGAAGTGGCAACTTTACTGGGAGAAGAACAAAATTTTTCGTACCCCAGATGAAATCGACATCTCTAAGCCTAAATATTACGTTCTTGACATGTTCCCTTATCCAAGGTTCTGCTTTTGTGCCTTACTTAATGAATTTCTTTGAATTTTTTTTTAAAATTTTTTTGTTGATGTGTTGTAGTTGTTTTTTGTAGTGGAGCTGGTTTTCATGTTGGACATCCTCTTGGATATACTGCCACAGATATATTGGCTAGGTTTAAAAGAATGAAGGGTTATAATGTGCTGCATCCTATGGGCTGGGATGCTTTTGGTTTGCCTGCTGAACAGTATGCAATTGAGGTATGCTTTGCTTTTTGCCTATCGTTTGGAACTGCATTTTGTTTGTGTTGATTGTGGTCCCAATTTGTTTTTCCACTGATGGGGTCGTGTTATGTGCTTAACAGACAGGAACCCATCCCAAAATTACTAAAACATTAACCGTTTTCGTACCCAGGTATTGTCATGTCTTTACTGCTTCTTTTGTGGTTGCTTACTATTGTTTACCTAGGTTGTGAACCCGTGAATTGATGCCTGCCAAACGACCAGCTCATTGTGCGGATGATTAATGAATAAACTAGGCTACATGTCGTTCTCTTATTTTATATAAGTAGTCTTTGAACATGACCGTTGCTGCTCATGTGTCAGCATATTTTTCATTCTGCTATTTTGAGTTCTTTGTTAAGTTGTTACTGCAAAATTAGGGAAGGGTAGTGGAAAGGAGTATTTGAGAGGGAGAAACACGGGGAGCTAACATATCGTTGCTGTGTAATGTGTATGTTTTGTGTGTGTGGATATCTTGTCCCTGTTTTTTGATTGTTGGTTAGTGCAATACAACAATGCTCCCTTATTTCTTCTATTCCATTTGTTCTTCATTTTTTTATTGCATCATGAATTGATTGAAAGTGTGGATTGAAATACAGCCAGTTTTGTAAGGGGAGGGTTACGATGCAGTTTTCCAGAATAAATAGAATGTAACTTTTAAGTTAATGAACACTTGCCCATCCTTGTCATGTTGACTGAAATGATATGTTCTCTTATGTTTAATCGACTGACGAGGGTGGGAAATAAGTGGAACCTGAGGTTTTTGATTTTGCTAGATGATCATCATCCTTACTGTTCTACGGTCCAACCGCTTCAACACTCTAAGCCACATTGCAAAGAACACAAGCTATCATTAAGATTCCAGACAATGTGGCCTTTTCTGATCATTTTCATGATTCACCTCATAAGTATTCAGCAGTTGTTATGATTATTTTCTCATGTATTGAAACCAGAATTCTTTTGCAGCTCAAGTCCTTGGGTTTTTCGTACGACTGGGATCGTGAAATTTCTACAACTGAACCAGATTATTATAAATGGACACAATGGATTTTTCTTCAGCTACTGAAGAGAGGGTTGGCATATCAGGTCAGGATTGCTTTAAGTCCACTCTTATGTAATGGTTTCTTTCTTAAAAATGGATCTGAGAGTAACTAACTAATCATACAGGCTGAGGCGCCAGTCAATTGGTGCCCTGCTCTTGGCACTGTTTTGGCAAATGAAGAAGTGGTGGACGGAGTGAGTGAGCGAGGAGGTCATCCGGTCATAAGAAAGGTGTGACAGCTTCTGTTTTCAGCTGTTAAGAAATTGCATCAATTTGCAATAATTTCTTATTTTCTTTTGTTGAATGGTTTTATAATTTTTACAGTGACATTGTTTATTACGAAGCAGCCAATGAGGCAGTGGATGCTTAAGATTACTGCTTATGCTGACCGCCTTCTCGAAGACTTAGATGACCTTGACTGGCCTGAAAGTGTAAAAGAAATGCAAAGGAACTGGATTGGGAGGTCTGAAGGGGCTGAACTGGAATTTTTCGTTATTGATGATGATGGAAAGGACAAAGATGTTAGCATTGCTGTTTATACCACAAGGCCAGGTACCATTTTTGGAGCAACGTACTTTTCTCACTCATCTTTCTAATCTGGTTCCTTTTTCAATTCGCGCAATATGCAAATAGAGTTTAAAAATGTATTCATTTGGTGTTAGGGGTAACAAAAGTTAACTGGTGTATGCAGATATTCGGTTGTTGCTCCAGAACATCCTTTGCTTTCATCATTCGTTTCTATTGCGCAAGGCAAAATTGTAGGTTTGCTTTTTTTAACTTGTGTCGTGCATTTTCATCATGAGCTTTAAGACAATAGAGCTTGTTCACAGGTTGAAGAGTATAAAGACCTTGCTTCCCGGAAGACTGACCTCGAGAGAACTGAGCTGCAGAAAGAAAAATCAGGGGTTTTCACTGGATGCTTTGCTAGAAATCCAGCTAGTGGAGAGGCAATACCCATTTGGGTTGCTGACTACGTTTTAGGAAGGTTAGGTTGGTTTAATTTTGTAACATATGATAAAATCATGCAATTGCAGAGTGTCATATTAGAATATTAGAGAAGTTTGACATGATTGTAACGTATAGAGTTGTTTCTTGACACAGTTATGGGACTGGAGCTATTATGGCTGTGCCTGCACATGACTCTTGTGACTATGAGTTTGCTACGAAGTTTGACATTCCAATTTGTCCAATAGTGAAGCTAGATGTTGAAGATAGTGATCTAGGAAAGGTCTATGCTGGTGAAGGCACTATAATGAATTCGTCAAATCCAAACCTGGGGTTGGACATCAATGGCCTGCCGAATAAAGTAGCTGCTTCAAAAGTCATTGAGTGGGCTGAAAAAACTGCAAATGGGAGGAAAAAGGTGCATCTAAAATTGGCAATTTTTGGAGTAGAGGGTGGTGGGCTTGATCTTAATTACCACATCCATGTTTTTACTTGTTTCAAACTTTTGCAACTTCAGGTCAATTACAAGTTGCGGGACTGGCTTTTGGCTAGGCAGCGGTATTGGGGTGAACCAATCCCAATTATTTTCCTGGAGGAAACAGGTGAACCTATTCCAATTCCTGAAACTGATCTGCCTCTTACATTACCAGAATTGGACGACTTTACCCCTACAGAAACAGGAGAACCACCTTTTGGCTAAAGCTGTTACTTGGGTAAGTTTTTCCTTGCCTCTGTCAATATGTCACGAGTGTCTGGACAAATTTTCAAGTGCTTCATCTTTATGGAATTCCTTGGATTGCACATAAATAACATGTCTTCTTGTACTATTTGAGCTTATATTTTTGTCAACAGTTTTTTTTTTCTCCATCAGTAATGCATTGTTTGTTTTACCGCTTACTTTCAGGTTAATACCCTGGATCCTTCATCTGGAAAACCTGCTAGAAGAGAAACAAGCACCATGCCTCAATGGGCTGGTTCTTGCTGGTAAGATATATCTTTCTTTATCGGCTAATTGATTTTGCGGTTTCTATTTTTTAAGAACATGGTAAGTCAGTGAAATATCTGTTCCGGACATTTTGAGCAATAAATTCTTAGTTTCTCGACTATTTTCAGGCACTACCTGAGATACATGGATCCACAGAACTCTAAAGAGTTAGTTGACAAAGCAAAAGAAAAGTAAGGCACTTGTTCAATTCTTACATTAACCATCTACGCAAGTGTTTTCTGTTTCCTGAAACCATCCGCTTGTAGGTATTGGAGCCCAGTTGATGTTTATGTAGGGGGGTGCTGAGCATGCTGTCCTGCATTTGCTTTATTATTCAAGATTCTAGCACAAGGTTGTCGTCTAAATAAGTCAGGTTTGTATTTCCAGGATTTGCATGGACACTTTATTTCTTTTACTCATGGAAACAGCTTATTCTCGTGTCTTGTAAATTTTAGTCACCTTTAGTGTCGGTTTGTCCTTACAGTTGTAGTCTCCAATATGGGTAAAAAAAACTTTTGGATAATCCTTCACCTACATGACTTGACTGTAATTCAAGTTAACAGTAGTTCTTCTATCATATCAATGCTCATGTAATCTGGTATGCTCTTGTTGACACTACAACAGCACATCAATACTAATGGCCTTAGGCTTGTAGGATTGATTAGATATGGCATATCCTATGTACTATATCTTCTGTCTACATTGTTGATTGGAGTTTCATGTTTCAGGTTCTTTATGACATTGGAGTTGTGTCCACCAAAGAACAACTGTGTCATAAACCAGGGCATCATCCCTGGGGAAGTAAGTATTTGTAATTGTACTCAAGTAAACCAAAATTTTATACATCATCTAATCGTGTTGGCTTCAGGTTCAATATATGGCACATAAAGACCTTGATGGCAACAATGTATCTGCAGAATCTACTGATATGTTGGGGGAACTTCATCAGGAAGTAATTCCGGAGGAAAAGGTATGTTTACTCTATTGCATCGTTCTTTTCTTCATCCACATATCTTCCACTATTGTGTCAGTTCAACCTTTGAGAAAAGAGATGATTTCATATTGTTTGTTATTTTCTTCAATTTAAAGCATTTTTGCAATCTAGTAATATAAGTCATCAAAAGTGGGGATATCTTTGTGCTGAAAGACAACAATAATATCCGTTTGATTGCCCGTGCCCACAAAATGAGCAAAAGCAGAGGAAATGTGATCAATCCTGATGATGTTGTTTCTGAATATTGAGCAGATTTTTTAAGATTATATGAAATGTTCATGGGACCGTTTAGGTAAAACTTTATCTGAATGCTTATGGAAGAGGGGCTGCGAATTGAGTTGTTAATTACTCAATTGTTTTGTGCTATAGAGACTCAAAGACATGGAGCACTGGTGGTATTGAAGGGGTGTATAGATTCTTAGGAAGGGCATGGAGACTTGTTGTTGGTACACCTTTGCCAAACAACAGTTTCATGGGCGCGACGGTGACTGTTGATGAAGAAGCAACATTTCAACAGCTACGAGCTCTTCACAAGTGCATAATTAAGGTGATTTCCAGCTTTATCCTGTGTTTCCTTTCGATCTAGGTTGAAAGCATGATTGTAACTTGGCTTTAGTTAGTTTCCAGTGCTCATTTAATGTTAATGTTCCCGCTTTATCAGTTTTTTCATTTCACCTTTTGTTGGACATTCAATGCTTTCAACTAACTTCAAACAACCACCAATAGACTCGATTCTGAAATTGCCATTAACAATATGGAGTGATGTATTGGGTTTCACCAAGTCTCAATTGAAGGCGACCAAGATTGTTTAAAAAAGTATTCGTTGTCTATGAGAGTAGAGATGCAAACATTAAGATTTTGTTGTGGTTCTGATGAATTGATTTCTGGTCCTCAGGTTACAGAGGAAATTGAAGGAACGCGTTTCAACACTGGGATTTCTGCGATGATGGAGTTCATTAATGCAGCATACAAGGTTCTTGCATAATGATATTAGAAAACTCATCTCGGGAAGCCGCTCATCTATTCGTTATTTATGCACTGATTTGTTAACTCATCTTTCATTTGCATTGTCATATTCCAGTGGAAAAGGCTTCCAAGTTCAGTAGTTGAAGAATTTGTTTTGCTGCTCTCGTCATTTGCCCCTCACATGGCTGAGGAACTTTGGTTTCGGCTAGGACATTCAGATTCATTAGCATATGAACCTTTTCCAGAGGTAAAAACTTCTTTCTGTGACACAAATGGTAAAATTAGGCTATTCTTCCATGAAGTGCGAAAGGAATTTATAAAGATGAAGGTGAAATTTTTTGAATCATAACTGCTTAGTCTTAGAATGTTGCGTTTGTTTTGTAGGCAAATCCCAAATACCTGAAGGACTCTACAATAGTCCTTCCAGTCCAGATTAACGGCAAAACAAGGAGCACCACACAGGTTAAAGAGGGATGTTCGGAAGAGGATGCCTTAAGTTTAGCTGCAGGAGATGAGAAGCTCTCCAAGTTTCTGAATGGTAAATCCATCAAAAAGACAATTTTCGTACCAGGAAAGATTTTGAACGTCACTTTGGCCTTTCAAAATGTAAAGGCTGGCGTTCGATAGTCAATGCCTTGAATATTTTTGGATGATCGACTCAGCTTCGAGTGAATTAAACTAGAATAGTGGTAAGAGTATTCATTCTATAACTATTCTTGGTGAATTTTACTTGTACAAGCACAAGCAGAATGGAACAATAATACAATACAAATATAGTAAAAAAAAACAATATTGGTATTGGCCATGAGTATGATGGCTGTTGATTAAAGTGTAATTATTTGTCTAACATGATTCATTTTCTGTTGTAAGATAGCAAAAGTGAGTGTGACAAACTGATCTGTCCGTTCCTTTTTAAAGATTTGAATGCAAAACAAGAAAATTTGTATACCAAATTTACTTGCAGAAAGCAACACTTAACTGCACTGTTGTACCAACATAACATTTCTGCAGATGATGCCATGTGAAACTCCTCACAATTCCATTTCCGTTGGAGAAAGGCAAGTGGAAGCAATTAAGAGGATTAGGTTGAACACACTTTGGTTTTGAGTGAGAGAAGGTGCAATCATCCCCACAATCACATGTTGAAGATATCATTCCAAATACTGCTCCTCCTCACCATCATCTTCTACTTTCTACTCTTTCAAACCAGCCGGTGCCATCTTTTTCAACTCCCTCTTTAAATAAACACAAAGAGGGACCCCACCCCATTCACTGTTCCTCCACTTCTTGTCCATTTCTTACTTTCCTCCACCAAATTCACAAAACTACACTTGTCCTGTCCTGTTCTGTCTCAAACCCCTCTTTTACATATTCTAAACAAAACTATAAAACACCTTTTTCCATGTCTTTCAATGCAATAACATTACTCTCCTTCTCCTCGCATTTCGTTTCTTCCTTGTATTCATGTCTTGATATTTTGATGAATGGCGCGTGATGTATCAAGAAGAATTATGAAGAAACTTCCTCCACCAATAACACCACTCCACCTACACTGCTTCTCTTTTAAACTACTAGTCCTTCTCTCTCTTCTCCTCTGCTTTATCGCCCTCTTAATCTTCCAGTTTCGCCCCCAAATTTCGCCTCAAACTTCTCATCGAATTTCTAATATTCCTTATACCGGACCTCCCAAAGTCTCCTTTCTCTTTCTCGTCCGCCGTGAACTTCTTCTTGATTTTCTCTGGGCCACTTTTTTCCAGGTACTTAATTTTTTATCAGTTTTGTGAATATAATTTTAGTTTTTGTCGGTAAAAATTGAATTAGAGATGTTTGCAGAATGGTGACGTGGCGAAATTTTCGATCTATATTCACTCCGAGCCGGGATTTGAATTCGATGAGTCTACCACCATGTCTCATTTCTTTTACGGACGACAACTAAAGAAGAGTATTCAGGTTATTGTTATCTATTTGAAAGAAATGTACTTCTCGCTCGTTTGGTTTACAACATCTTGTGCAGTATATCTCTCAGCTTTTACAATTCAATCTGATATGACTGTGATGACGACAATAGCATTTTGTAGTTTTAATTTGTTGATAGATGATATTTGTAATGTAGGTGGGTTGGGGAGAATCAACTATGATTGAAGCTGAAAGATTGCTACTTGATGCTGCTTTAGAGGACCCTGCCAATCAAAGATTTGTTCTTCTTTCTGACAGGTGCTTTTGAATTCACTAATTTGACTGGTTTTGATTGAGAAATGTGTTATTTTTTTAGCTGAAAGATGTCTACTTCGAGGACTATTATGATTGAGAAATATGTGTTTTTTGATGCAGTTGCGTGCCTCTGTACAACTTTACCTACATATATAACTATTTGATGGTTTCTCCGAGAAGTTTCGTGGACAGGTAGATGGAAGCTTTTCACTCTGGAGGTGCCAAAGTAGTGCTGTTTGTATTAGTATTTCACCATTTGACATCTTCCTCACAGTTTTTTTTTTTGTTGCAAATCTCAAACTTAAGATTTTTTTGGTGCTATTTTATGTTGCAGCTTTCTTGATATGAAGGAAGGTCGTTACCATCCGAATATGTCACCTATTATACCTAAAGAGAAATGGAGAAAAGGATCTCAGGTCTCTATCAATCACATTTACTTGAACTGTAGCTTGTTATTTAGAAAGTTTACACAATACCGTTGCTTTCTGGTGTTCAGTGCTCTATGCAAGCATAGATTTACTGATTTCATGTGTGCTCGAATTTGAAGATACTTATATTCTCTGCCTGATTCAGTCATTCTAATGTGTGGAACCACCGTAACAGCATGATAACTACAGCATTGCCTTAAAACCTCATTGATTTTTTTTCATATTGTTTTTTATAATGAAAGTGGAATTCCATTACTCACACAATTATTATTATGATAACTATTATACTAAGAACTTTTACTGCTCTTTTAAATTGTAATTTGTTGTGCTTTAATTTGAGGCTTTGTTGTGATTTCAGTGGTTTGCTCTGATTCGAAGCCATGCAGAAGTTATAGTAGATGATGAGGTTGTATTTCCAGTCTTTAGAAAACTTTGCAAGGTACTTGATCAGTCTATTTAATCTAAAGCTCACAAGTCAGGATGTTTTGTCTCGAAACTGCTGTTCCAAGTGATTTATGCTTTCAATCTAGTTTTATTAAAATAATTACCATATGCCATATTAACCACCCGATCATAATTTTATTTAAAATTTCAACTGAATACTCTTGTTTGAAAATGATAATTTGAAGTTGCACGGTCAATCAGTGACGTATATTTTACATGGCTGACATTGCAGCGACGCCCACCTCTTGATCCTAGCAAGGGAAAGCTGAATGTTGTGAGTTTTATTCATACCAGCTAAGTCATTAATCATATGACCTCTTTAAAGGTTTAAACTGATACTCTTTTGTTTATATTATTAATGTAGAAACTCCAGAAGCAGCATAATTGTATTCCTGATGAGCACTATGTGCAGACCTTGCTTTCGGTAAACATGCCTTTTCTAATCTCTGTTCTCTGCCCCATCACATAAATGACTTATTATTTTGGTTACTTTTGTTTGTTTAACCTTCTTTAGTTGCTTGATTGTATAAAATATTGTTAATATCTCCTTATATATTTGAATTATTTATCTACTTAGATGCAAGAAGGCCAAATTGAAAGAAGAACCTTAACATTTACTACATGGAATTTGTCTGCAACAAAAATGGAAAACAAAGGGTGGCATCCCATCACATTTACATATGCCAGTGCACGGCCTAAAAAAATCAAAGTAATAAAGGTCATTCCTTTGCCTTATTTGCTTGAATCTATTTTTTTTTGTTGGGCCTCTAATGAAGAAAGAGTTGTACATAAATACCTTTCTTTTTTTTTAGTGTGCCTCTCTTCTTTTCGGATTCCTCCTATTATATTTACAGTCTCGGACAAAATTCGTTCATCTTGTACTGATTGTGTTCTCCAGTTGTTCACCTTGCAGGATATCAACCATGTATACTATGAGACTGAGTCCAGAACGGACTGGTGCCGCACTAATACGACATATGTGAGCTGCTTCCTATTTGCAAGGAAATTCTCACGGGGAGCTGCAATGCGTCTTTTGAGTGAGGGAGTTGTTGGCCCCTTTGAAATTTCTGCACTGCTGTCCACAACACCCTGAATTGGTGATCTCCAATTGGATGCTTTTATTCAAAGCCCTGAGCAATCTAACCATTAATTGACCACATGCTCAAGAGTTGGTGTGGCAAGTTGGCTGCCGATAGACTACACGGTTGATAGACATAATAGAATAGATACAGATACAAAGACCATGCTACCACCGAGTGGCTCTGGTGCATTTTGCCGATATTTAGTCTAAAGATTGGCGGCTAGGATGCCCCAGACAACCTAGTTAATTTACTGAATCAGACATTCGTCTAGCGATCTTTCCAGTGGAAAGAATAGATCATTTTGTACCATGTTGAGCCAAATTGTAGAATCTTTTTACACTTGTCAGTTGAAAAGTTAAAACATACTTATGCATAGTTTTAACGGTATCTTGCTGAATTTCTCCCGTGTAAAATTGACACAGCACAAGTAGAGCAGGTTCTAAAGTAAGATGTAAATAAGCGAGCGAGCTTGGTATCAGCTGCATGAATCAGATAGTATTTCCTTTCATGGATTCAGAGAGGATCAATAATCACATCAATGTACATGTAACCATAAGTTATGCATTTTATTTGAATGTTGACTTTACAATGTCAGAAATTCAAGTACAATCCCTTCACAAGTAATGCATCAAAATATGATCTCATGGAACTTTCAGGTCGAAACAGAATAAAATTCCCAGAAGTAAAAGTTTAGTTCATCAATTTCTCTTCGGATATTCCCTTGGTCCAAATATGGTTGATCCAATTCTGACGTTCGTACTCCCCATTTCAATCTGCAAAATGCATTTCCATGATTGAGTGCATGATGTCATAATAACAGAACTAAATTTTGTTAGTGTTGGTAGCTAAAGCTGGTTTACTCACCGCCAGTTCAAAGTCACCCGACATGCCCATGGAGAGCTCACATTGATGCTCTTGTATACCAAGTACCTTGCAGACCTGACTTCTGCAATTTGCTAATGTCTGACACAACACAGGCAAGCATCAAAAGATATAACAATGAGAATTTCCCTAAACAAGAAGAACAGAACATAGTTTGAACTAAAACCAGAGCTCGTTTACCTTGAAATTTTCTGGCGTTGATGTGTAGTCAGGCATCCCTATCGTCATAAGGCCACAAAACTCAAGATTATGGCATTCTTGACTAACATGTTTCACCAGATCAACGCATCCAGAAGGCTCAACACCAGATTTTGCTGCAGAAATATATCAAAAACACATTATAGGAAAGAAAGAAATAAGATGGTTCTGAATCAAGAGGATCATGACAAGTAAGAAAAAGTAATTCATGGGAGAAAAAATTGTCATCACAAATCAATATTTTGTTTGCAGAGATAACCACCACAGATAAAAATATAGGATGGTGAAGAAGTGGGAAAAAAAGCATTGCATACCTAATTCCTAAATAAATCTAGGCTCTAAACTGTTGCAAGGAAAAGCAAAATGAAAATACTTCAACTAACCAAGCAAGAAACTCTCCAAAGCTACTGTTTTGCACTTGAGTAAACAACCAAGAGACAAACCCAAGACATATATGCTTGTTCAGAGGCAAGAAATCATTGAAACAAAAGAAAACCACCACTGAAAACCACAGAAGATTCATCCGTTCAACAGAACATTCATATATGAAAAAAGTAGGCAGTCATAGATAACAACCAAAAATACCTTGATGCCAAATCAATTAAAAGTATGATGGAAATGAGCTTACTCACATTCTTCACCACTAGTATTTACTTGAACCATAACCTTCAAAGGCTTCCTTCCAATATTTCCAACAGCACGATCAAGATGATTTGCAATCTACAAAGAATACAATATTCTTGCTCATATACCAGAACAATAAACATACAAACCAAAAAAGGCCTTAATGAAGGCAAAGAAAAAAGAAAAAAGCTTTCACCTTTTCATCATCCACAGTCTCAACCATAGCCAGATTAGGCACACCAGCTGCATAAAAACAGATGATACAAAACGATAAGCTAAATCAACACAATTAGTTTCGTTACGGTATAAAATAAAACCATAATTACACAATTTCAAGGCCAACAAATAAAACAACTCTTACTCAATAAAGGCTTCACTTTATTACTCTGCAAATTCCCAATAAAATGCCACTCTATATCTTCAGGAAGCTGCAATTTCCAATCCCATCATCGAAGTCACAATCTTTCTCATTTAAATCAAAAAGATTTAAAAAAAATAAATTTCACCTGGGGCGCCTTTTCAACAAGTTCTTGAACATAGTTTTCGCCAAAACAACGATGACCAGCATCATAAACTTGGCGAATGAGAGAAACTGGTTTAGTTTTACTAACAGCCACCACTGTTATTTGGTTGGGACTACGATTCGAACGTTCTGCTGCATCGTGTACTTTTTGGATGACGGTACGAAAATTAGCCGCTAAAAGTCCGTCCATTGATGTAGCTGACATTTCTGATTTGTGTTGCGTTGAGTTGGGTTCTGAATCTTCCGGAGTCTTCATCATTTTCGTGGCTACAAATGTTGTTCGTTCGTTCGTTCGTTCTAGTCGTACTGAAACGATGCGTTTTGCTCGTCTATTTTATTCGTAATTTTTTGGCTATAATTCTTTTTACATTTTAGGAGGCTTTTATGGTGTTTTTAGTAAACTTTTTTACTTTTATTACACTATTCCAACCATTTTTTAAAAATTTTCTCTAAAATATTTTTCTTATTCTCTTTAACATTATAAATAACTTTAACAATAATTTTTATATCAATGTACTCTCTTTTAATATTTTATTAATAAAATATATAATCATTCCTTTCAAATTTTTTGAACATAATTTTAGTCTAAAAATTTTATTTTAAAAAAAATATAATTATATACTTTTATCTCATTTTTCCAAAATATTTTTAATTAAGTTTCAATTAGAATTATTTATTAATTCAATTATTATTTCTTTAAAAATCAAACAGGCACAATATAGTATTTTTTTAGACTTATTTCAAAACATTTCTTAATTTTTGTGTTTATTTCTAAAACTGTACTTAAAAAAACGAAAGAAGTATAATGATTTACACCACTTTTTATAATGCTCTTTTAATATTTTATTAATAAAATAAGTTAAGAGATATAATTATCTTAAAATTAAGAGAATTGTTTTAATTAAAGACATTTGTTAAAAATAATTTTAATTTGTCAACTTTCTTAATTAATAAAAGAGATTCACTAAAAGAACCTGGAACTCTAATAAATTCAATATTAGATTCAAGACCTCAAGGAGAGTCGAATCTATCAATAAATAAAAGCATAAGAGAGAATCATTCAAAGAGAGACGAAGACGTAAGAGTATAAAACTAGATGCTACCGAAAATTATTTAGTGGACACTCACCTACTTACAAATGTCCAACCTTTCTTCTCCAAATTTTACCTAATTTCACATATTCATCCACATTTCTATGAAAGCCTAACTTGGTTTGCTTGAATTGTGGAGAGATCGTAGAATTAGACCACTCCACTAATCTGTATGATATGAATCCCATGCAAGTTGCCTTACTATTCCCCTCCATCTTTGTTTACGTACAATCTCATCTCTACTCTATATAAATACCTTCACATACCTCCATTCCTCTCCATTCAATTCTTATAGCTCCTTCCAAACACATAAACATGAAGCCCTTCACTACATTATTACTTTCGTTTGCAATTATCATGGCATTAGTCCTTTATGTTGCAGGATCTGATGCGGAAGCTCGCATCGACGATAACGATGATAATACCACTGATTCGGAACCATTTACTCCATCTTTAAGGGGGGCGAGTCGCCTCCTAGCACAAAAGATGACATGCGATAAATACCCGAGGATTTGTCGTGTGAGCGGTAGCCCTGGTCCGGACTGCTGCAAGAAGAAATGTGTGAACGTGGGTAGGGATCGTAGCAACTGTGGAAAATGCGGTAAGAAGTGCAAGTACTCGGAGATTTGCTGCAAAGGTAAGTGTGTAAACCCAATGTCCGATAAGAAAAATTGTGGAGGTTGCAACAACAAATGCAAGAAAGGAAGCAAATGTACATATGGGATGTGCAGCTATGCATAGAACATGTGTGCATGATATTTTCATTTCATTGAGCAATCAGCTATACAGCCAGTCAGTCGATCATTTCTTTATGTGTTAATAGTTCATAATTTTTCCTACACGAAGTAAACAAATCAAATAAATGTCTGTAGAGACAGAACATATATACACATTTATCATATAGTACTTAAATTCATTTGTGATTTGGTGTATTATTTTATTGGTTTCACTGCATGTGTTGTATTGATTATTCCTTATTTCATATATATTACATATGTAACATATTTATGCTTGTAATGAAAGTGTGTTTATTTTATATTTGTGTGTTATAAGCATATATGTTATCGGTAGTCATGTATTTTTTTTTTCAAATAATCAAGACAAATACCATTATTTGGACTAAAATCGTCAAACTAGTGTCAGTTCACCAATAAATTGTATATGATCCGCCTTGATCTGCTTAAATCCATTAAGACCGGCAAAGAAATCGACATTAAGCTCGTGCAAAGAGGTTTACGGTAATCAAATCCAAGTGAGAATCCTAAATGACTGAACAGAAACCGTAAGTTTCGTATGTAATCGTGACACCATCTAAGTCATCTTTATGTGAAGATATATGCTAATCATTCTACATGCATGTATGATTCCCAAGCTATATATCATCAACTTTAATTTGTACCTATTCAATATATGCACTCGCCCTTGCAAGCTTTGCTCTAAACTTGGAAGCTCTATCTGATTAAATGGCTTTAATACAGTTTTTTTTTTTGTCTTGTTTTTGCTATTTACCTCTCTCTGATTCTCCAAAAATGAGAAATTATCTGACGCAGCGCATGCAGAAAGCTACAGTTGCGTTCTAACTCAGTAAAGAATGTTACCATATGAGAAAACCAAGAAATATTATTGTCGATGAATGCCCCCCTTATGAATAATGATGGTTTAAATAACAATCTGAATACTAAGGTTCAAATGAGATAGAAATTTTAAATGAGCTAAATAACTAAGAGTTCTAACTAGTTAAGTGTTTTAAGAAAGCTAAACATCTGAAGATTGATAAAATCCACACTGATTCCACAGCTGTCGTTCGGTAGACAACCAATCATACCCCACTGTTCACGCAAGCTCCTTTACCGCTCCTTGCGCTGCCAGTTTCGACCTCGCCATTATCGGTAATTTAGCATCCAAGCTAACTTACTGAAATTTTCCAGAGTATGTATATTTGTTACTGAAATCACTTTAACCAGTTGTATAAAGTATGTGTAAGAGTTTATGGTCTTGTGCTCTCTTTAAGTATAATTAAAAGAAAACGTTAAATCCTTGAAATAAAGAGAGGAAAAGTGCAACACAAACTGATGAGTACTAATGAAAGGAAACACGGTTCTCTTAGCATAGAATTAAAGTTTATGCCTTACTTCAAAAAAGGAACATAATAATGATGGAGATCAACACCTGTTAAAGTGCAAAAACTCAATTAAAAAAAGAATCTGCAAAAGAAAAGTAATTGCGTTCACTTTGGTAATGCCTCTTAGACTCAGAAGAGTCTGTTTTCATTGCTTTGAACCCCACAAGTCACTGGCGCTTTTTCTCTCACTTTATTCCAGTACCATACTCCAGCTCCTATTCCTATTACTCCAGCTGCAGAAACTCCAGTCACAGTCCCTGCCATCGCAAGAAACATTCAAAAAGACCATTTCTTTAACAATTTCAGAATCATAATCAATACTAATTACCTGCTATGACTCCAGTATTGCTATGTTTTGGAACGGCCTCGTCTGCGAAAAAGATTGAGAATGTGAATAAAAATATTGAGGAAATCAAGGAAAGAGGTTAATACAGCGAGTGATTTGAGAAGAATGTACCGTTACAAAAAGTAGTAACATTTTTCTGACCACATAGGCATACGAAATTTTGAGATACTGTATCGAATCCACAAGTTCCACCGCCTTTTCTCATATCCTGACACCGAAGGCAATGAGTGGTCACTGGAATGTCGAAATTTACACGAATCCCGTACTCAGGAGCTTGGTCATAAGGAGAGTTGGCTTCATTATTTCGCCAATAAATACTAGTATACGTAGCACAGTACTTGAGCATAAGCCTTAAAGACTCAGTTGCTTTGGGGTAGTAAGAACAGCAAGAGATACTACTTCCCAATGCAGTAGCACATTCAGGCAAGTGCCTGCAAAGATAACTGGAACTATCACAAGTTGAGTCACAACGCTCAGGAAATCTTTCGCAGAAGATCGGCTTAGGCTCAACGATGACATGTTGTTCGCTACAATTAAAGAAAAGGTAGTCGTTCTGAGACGACAATGTCAAATGTGTGCTACTGTCAAGGCTGAAAGGCCTGGTCGCGCGAAAATTATCACCATCATGACAACTCCACATGTATGGATCAGTGACTATTATGTGAGGATCAGAATAACTTATGCTGCGTACTTGGTATCTTCCTGAAGGCGTTCGAAGCTGTAGATTTCCTGATTCGGAGCATACAAGAATGTGCCTGTAATAAGGGCTGCCGCATCCATCATCAATGCCGAATGGATAGTTTATTGGAATGGTTCCACAAGAAGTTCTGCAATGAGTGGCTTGAGATGCTGTGAGGCTACAAAGGGGAAGAACTACAATGGCAATGAATAGGAAACAGAACCAAATAGAAAAATTAGTTTTTGACATTCAGTTTGTTGTGGAATAAAAAATGGAAATGGAGGGATTTATGAAACTTAGTTCACCAACATGTGCTATTTAGCGATGGCAGTGGAAATGATTGAATAGCCTTAACGGGGCACAGGAATCTCTTAATTATCTTTTTTTTTTTTTTCGATTTGTTTAGTGTGATCTTTTGCTTTATTTTTGCTTTATCTTTCTTTTGTTTTCTTCACACTAAATAAACTTTGTTTCCATGTTGTGTTTTTGAAGGTGTATGTTTTAGCATCAGAGTGCTTTAGCTTTAGAGTATTAGAAACGTAAAGAGAAAAGAATCCTGAGGCAGATGCATACGAACCACAAGTGCTTACTCTTTTGCTAATGCAATCAGAATGAGGTCCATAGGTGACAAAGTATGTCCATCAATAGGTCCATACTCTACCATAATATGCAGTCGAGGCAAGTGAAGGCCCATGCTTTCTTGCTGTGTTAAGTTAATTTGACCAATAATCACAAATGTTCCTCAGATTTGACGATGCAACAATATGAACGCGAGGTGACATTGGTGGGGCCTGGAAAATAAGACGACAAAAACAATGAAATGAAAAAGAAGTGAGGGGTAGTTTGTTGCAGCGTAAAGGATTTTTTTTTTGTCCGCTGTGTCGGCGACACCGCCCGATATCCGGTGGCCACATTGGACCCCGACTATTCCGGACCGGTATCCGGTTGCAGCGTAAAAGATGGATGGCCTTGAAAAAAGCCTCCATCACGGCGACTTATAATAAAGATAGGAATGGAGTGGTCCATGGAATAGTCATAGAAGTTAGCTATGGTCTCCTTCCATTAAAGCCTTCCAACTTGGCTTCCTTCAAGTGGATTGAAAATATTGCGCATTATTAATACGTGAAGTTGACAAAGTGATGTGTTCAATCCATAGTGGACTGGATTTGGATGTGTTCAATCACTTTTGTCTTCACACATCCTCTCACTACGTAGAAACTCACATATTCTTACGTCAAAATATTGAACAAAGAGTAATCTGACATGGAGCTTCAAATAGACCTGAAAAATTAGTATATCATAATTTGTATGTCTCTTCGAACACTACTATGGAACTAAAAAATCGAACTTCACATATCGGAACACTGGTTAACTTTTTTTATCATTGAATAGGGTTGAATGACATCTTAATTGTATATATTCGGAGCTGGCTAACTATGTACGTTCTTATAAAAGTCCACCGAAATTTGCTTCCATGTCTTTTCTCTCCAAAATCGTACGATATCTTCAATTTTGACGGTCTAACAGCCGACCCTATTTCCAAATTTCAACTTTTTGCCTTTTTTTTCGATAACCCACGAATGAGGCATCAAATACATATAGTTAAGATTTGAT
The DNA here is from genome assembly GCA_948193385.1 of Breynia disticha f. nivosa. NCBI lineage: Eukaryota > Viridiplantae > Streptophyta > Magnoliopsida > Malpighiales > Phyllanthaceae > Breynia > Breynia disticha. Next base: position 10,516 of record CANYCX011427247.1, on the reverse strand, counting down.
AGTTGATAAATGCATTTAAAATATATTTGTAAAAGGAAAACAATGAATAAATTGATTGATGTTCTTGTTTAAACCTTGATTTTGTACTGCACATATTCTGTTATGTGATCAAGTGTGTTTTGGTATAATGTTAGCTGAATTTAGTAAGCCGGACTGCGGTTCGATCCACCATATGTAAGGATGGAATAAGGCATTCCACTCGTGCACAGGTACAACAGAAAATCTTTGTTTTACCCTTAAACATTAATATTTTTCATTTTACCTTGATTTGGTAAGAAAAACTTTACAATATTTTGCTAAAAGGCCCCGTAATATACCTAAGAATGTAGTTTTTATTGCCAACTGCTGGTTTAATTAAGAAAAATAAAAGCCATCATATATATATTGCTTCTATAAGAAACATGGTTGCTGCAAATGCGTCAGCAGCTAATCAAAACATGCATGCAACATCAAAATAAGTTGGTGCCAGGATCTCGTTCACGGCTCCAGTTTATTCGCATTGCATGTGCAGGACTAATAAGATTATAATTAAAACGCGACTCAGATCATCAAGGATTTTTTTCTGTTTGTCTGAGAATGAGTGATGGGCGGCTTTGTTATTCTGTTAGCCACAAAAATTAAAATAACCAACTAGAAATCTTAGTCAAAATTCATGGCTGTAAGTTTCAAATGCTTTTGAACTTAGAAGCATATAAACAAGCCAAAAGAAGAGTATAAAGGAAAGAAATTGATACCAATATTATAAAGTAAAAGGGTTCCTACGTTTCTTTAGCTGAATTGATGAGAAAAATAAGGGAAGACTAGTTGTTAAGATTGCGGATTCTCAATAATAACAAAAATTTACAACTGTCGACAATAATAATTATTAAAAAAATGGAAGGAATATAAAAATATTAGGAATAGGGAAGGGGTAGTGAGAAAATGAAGTAAGAGGGAAGAAAAGGAAGTGTGAGTGCCGTTTCCCGCATGTCTCTGAGAGGTCCTCTAATTTTCCAAAATCGAAGCTGTCAAAACCTAATCACACACCAAATTTCTACGTCATGCAAGTAAGCCACGTGGGGTTGGAATCTCTCTATCTTCGTTCTCTCAGCTTTGAAAATGGTGGTTGTTTATTGAGTTGGTGCATTGACCTTTGATTCCTTTTCTTCACAGCTTCCTTCCTTCCTTCCTTCCCTTTGAATCGCACTATTAAACCATGCTGCCCTCTTCAATCAATTTAAACACCTTATTCTACATATTATAACTCATCTATGTAGGAGTGAAAGTGAAATAATGCGGTGATTATGGAGAAAGTTATAAATAAATATGAAATGAAATGAAAGAAGAAGAAATCCACAAGAAAACGGTGCTTTTAATTATTTAATACCTGCAATGGAAGACCAAAGGAAGATCAGTCCTTTGATTTGGGCAGTTGAAAGCAACGTGGTGTTTGGTTAATTATTAAACCAACCAATGACAGTGTAAACGTAAGGATTAGGATTAATGTATACCAACCCTCTGCTGTTGACCTTAATCAACTCAACTCACTATATTAATTTATTAAATCATTCACATTTTGAAGACTAATTACAAATTAAACATGGAAACAGAAGACCTTCTGATAAATTAAATTAAAAAATATCAAAGAAATAATGTAATTATTAGATATATAGTTACTATAACAGCAAACTTTATGATGATAAGAATATACATTTTGTTAATCTATATATATATATATATATGTAGCTATCTCTTGGTTTAAATGATTATAGATTCAACTCATGATTTTGTGGAAAGCCAACATAAACTTAATTTGGAGTAATTATTTTTCTTGGAAAACAAAATATTGGCGTCGTTAACTATTTTATGACAGTCTAGAACTTGATTGAAAAAGAAATATGCACGTTGGAAACCTGTTGTCAAAACGTAAAGTTGGATTGGTGGCTTTTTTCTTAAATCTTTGGGCGCCGTATGTTTGAACGCAATTCTTAGTTTCCAAATAATACCACAGTGCATAGCATACAGTGGCCATCCCTTGTAAATTCTCTTTTGATGAGTTCATACTGAATTCAAATATCAAATAGAAAAGGAATAGTAAAAGCAGTTAAAGGAGAAAGTTGGATGTTATATGAAGGTTTGAGCATATAATTCCAGCGACAAGGTTAGGCTGGGGGGATGACAATGATAAAGTCAAATTAAGACAGACATTTGTCCATAATAAGCGATAATGGTAAAGAAAGGAAGCTGCCTTCAATTCTTTCTAAAATTTTCCATGTTAAGATACAATGAACCCCACTCCCGTCTCCCTTTAATTTTGTCTTCAACCCTAGCTAGTTACCACATTTTTTCAAAAAGTTGCTCATTTAATGGAGTGAAGACTGAAGATAAACGTTACTCCATGTTGATTCTTTTTCCTTTTAGCCAATTACACACGTTCATATTCTTAATCCATTCATGGAAACGCATCAAATCTTCCTTTATAAAATGTTAGTTCTCGACTTAACTCGCCATACCTGATCACAAATTTTTTACCAAAATCCAATGATTATTCCATTAAAGCATTAGCCAACGAGGCTGGGATACAATTTGGAGCAGTAAGAACCTATACATAACGGTCTGATTTAAATCCAACTTCACGAACAAGGGAATCTACAGCTGTATTATCAAACCGACTTATGAATACAACTTTAACATTTGATAGAGTTATTAACAAATCTTGACAATCTCAGACCAGTAAACCATAATGTGAGTTAGACAAATTGCGTATATAAACATTAAAAAATTAAGATTATTGTTGCAATTCTATTAATAACAATGATGGAAATCATATTAGCTTTAACAACATATAAATTTTGAGGAAAAAAATGTCAAGAACTTAAATTTGACAAGTTTGTCTATAAATATCGCGTCATAGTCATATCATTTTTTTATATTAAATATTATTATTGATTATATAAATGTTAAAAAATAAAAAAAGTGTTAATATTTTTTTGATATAATCGTGTTATTATTTGAAACCAAGGAGTATTGTTGGGATTGGTGCGGGCAACATTTGCAGCAGTAAATTAACGACTCAGAAAACAAATACTACTACTCCCTCCGTCCCACAATATATGTCGTTTAAGGTTTTTGTGCACAGATTAAGAATACATTTAATATGTCTTAAATTAGTGTTTAATTGACTATTGTACCATTTAATTTTAATATATGAAAAGAATCATTAAATTAAATTTGTATTGGAAATGTAAAACTAACGAGGGTAGTATTGGAAAAAAATATTAAATGCTGCATTGGAAGTGTACAACGACATATAATATGAGACAAATATACTTTTTTAAAACGACACTTATTGTGGGACGGAAGGAGTAATAAAAAGAAGGAAAAGTAAAACCAAAATAAAGAGGACATTTCAAAAGTCAAACCAAATAACTCTGTTGTGTACTATCCCACGGTAATCTCATCCTCAAACTTAATGGGTAGTAGTCGAGTGACAACAGACCCCATGCTAAAAGTCTCGTCTCAGATCCTCACAGGATCGATTTTTGGAGTGGGATCACTCTCCTTAGGTAGCTCCTAAGCCTCTCAGAGCAGTCTTAATTAGTCGATGGTCCAATGTAGTTCTCAGATACCAGGCGGTTTCGTCAGAAACATCGGACTAAAAAAATATACCACTGCACGTCTCCGCAAATAACTCCCCCTTACCGTCAAATTCGTTGACTAGACTACCAAACCAAACCTCTTTATTTCTCTTTCTACAGATTCATCAAGTAATTATTATAAAAATTTTGTCAAAAAAAGTAATTATTATAAAAATAATAGTAAAAAAAACTGTTTAGTTGTGACTTGGTCGTTAGGATACATTTACTTAGTAAATCTAAATCTAATTGATGTATATCAATTAAGTGATTATGCTACAATTATGTTACTAAAATTTAATTTGTATTCAACATTAGATTAGTCATAATTAAAATGGATTAGCAAAATTACGCTTACAAAACAGCAATAATAAAAGGAGGGTGAAATTGAATTTGAGCACGTGGAAGGCAATGGGGCGGTGGATATTGATTTAATATTATGAATGAGTCAACCTCTTTCTTCACGAAACTTCCCTCTGCTTTTGCTCCATATTTCATCCCCCCACCACCACCTCTTTTTAATTTTCTCCCTTCTTATTTATTTCATTCAATTTAGTCCCTATAATTAATTAGCGCAAAATATAATTCCTAAAATGGTTGAATGAGGTAAAAATAATTATAGTCCAATAACACAATTAATAAATATGTTATTAAATATGATACAAATAATATTAATTTAATTTTCGACATATTTATTTTGTAAACAATCATATTTAATAAAAAACACTGACACGGAATACAAAATACAGTACGACTCCCTCTTGTTAGGGCAATAGTGAAACGACAGGTGGAGAAATGACGCAAGGACTGACGAAATCAATGAGAAAAATCCGTAAAAATGTAGGAAATTAAAAATCTAAAATCACATGTCATAAATAAATAAATCTAAAAAAGTAGTCTTCGTCCACCTTCCAACCCTTTTTATAGCCGAAGCTTGTGAAGCGGAAAAAGACTTCACAAACTTCTAACACATACCACACTCCATTTCATTTCCTTATTCTCTCTTTCCCTCTTTGCTTTTATGGACAAGGGATGGGGTCTTACCCTTAACTCTGATCCTCTTTTTCCTTTCACCTCTTCTCCTCTTTCTTCTCCTGCTCTTCGTAAATCTTCCTTTGATTACCACTCTCTTAAGATGTTTCCATTTCCAGTAGTCAACTCTACAGATGACCACCCTTCTTCTTCTTCACCTCCCGACGATAATAGCAATCGTCCGGTTGTCGGTGTAGTTGACTTCTTTTCCGTAAACAAAAAAGCTGGCACTGATAGAGAAAACGTTAACGAATCTAAGCCTGTCGTCGCAGCTGTCAAACAAGAGAATTCTAATGGAGAACCTCTTCCTAGGAAGTCTCTTGATGTGAATGTAAGTATTTTGTTTCTTTGATTAATTCTGTTCAGTTTGATATGGAATAATATCAATGACTTCTTTTCCTGGAATTCTAAATATATATAGACCGGGTTGCACCTTCTGACTGCCAACACCGGAAGTGATCAGTCTACGGTGGACGACGGGATTTCTTCTGACATGGACGATAAGCGATCCAAGAACGAGGTAATTACGTTATTTTATTTTTCAATACTGTAACTTTTATTGACAGGCCAGAATTTAACTAATTTATCAGACGTCTGAAAACTAAAAGAGTTGAAATGAATTGCTGTAGCTGGCACAACTGCAGTTGGAACTCCAAAGAATGAACGCGGAAAATCTCAAATTACGAGACATGCTTGGTCAAGTAACCAATAACTACGGTGCCTTACAGATGCATCTCGTTGGCTTGATGCAGCAGCAGCAAAACCACGTTGATGAAACCACCCAACAAAATCGCTACAAGGTATGTAATTAATATTTTCTTTGACTCTGAATTATAGACTATCTATCATGGAGTATTTAAGTTTTTGATGAATGAATTCAGGCAGTGGAAGCAAAATCCGATGAGAAGAAGCAAGAAGTGGTGCCAAAACGATTCTTGGATCTAGCCCCAGCACCTGAGACCGATGAGATATCTCACTCATCATCAGATGAAAGGACCCATTCAGGCTCACCTAAAAACAATTTGGAAACTGCCTCTGTTAAAAACAACGTCCAAGATTTCAGGGATGGAAAAAGAAGTGGAAGAGAAGAGAGTCCAGAATCTGAGACACAAGGGTGGAATCCTACCAAGGCTCAGAAGCTGAGTGCTCCAAATAAGCCTATGGATCAATCCGCTGAGGCCACCATGAGGAAAGCTCGCGTCTCAGTTCGTGCGCGATCAGAAGCTCCTATGGTATGTTCAGCTAATGTCCAATCATTTTATTACGTTTCTCTAATTTAATGCAATTAAGTGAAATCGTGAATTAATCTTCGTTTGGCTGATTACAGATATCTGATGGATGCCAATGGCGAAAATACGGACAAAAGATGGCTAAAGGGAACCCTTGTCCTAGAGCTTATTATCGTTGCACCATGGCTGTTGGTTGTCCAGTTCGAAAACAAGTATGTTCTTGTCTCTCTACTCCATCTTTGTTCGTCCAATTCAATTTGTGTCCAATAACTGACGTTCAAATATTCGTTCTTATTGAATTTCAGGTACAACGTTGTGCAGATGACAGAACAATCTTGATAACAACATACGAAGGTAATCACAACCATCCTTTGCCACCAGCAGCGATGGCAATGGCGTCAACAACAACAGCAGCAGCAAGTATGCTACTTTCAGGTTCAATGTCAAGTGCAGATGGAATCATGAACCCTAATTTACTAGCAAGAGCAATTCTTCCTTGTTCTTCAAGTATGGCGACAATTTCAGCTTCAGCACCATTCCCAACTGTCACACTAGACCTTACTCACAACCCAAATCCCTTACACCCCCAAAGACCCCCCACACAGTTCCAAGTACCATTCCCAGGAAACCCTCAAAGCATTGCATCAGTTCCAAACTCACAATTGCAGCATGTCCTTGGTCAAGCACTGTATAATCAGTCGAAATTTTCTGGTTTACAATTCTCTGGTGACCAAACTGGCACTTCACAATTAGTCCATCAAGCTCAAGTACTGGCGCAACAACAGCCCTCACAACAAGCGTCGCTAGTGGATACAGTGAGTGCTGCCACCGCTGCAATAACTGCTGATCCTAACTTCACGGCAGCATTAGCAGCTGCCATTAGCTCTATTATTGGAGGTGGAAATAATGGCAACAATAATAATAATAGCAACAGCAACAACAGATGAGACTAGTAGATATGGGTGACCGTTAATTAATTATTCTCTTGTTTTTGTTAGTAATTAGGTAGGAAGTGAATAGTTTCTTGAAAGTTGTAGTTTTTTTTGTAAGTTGCATTAAATTTTTTCGTTCTTGACGTAATTGGGGATAAGAATGAGATGAGATGTTGATAATTTTTTGTTTGATGATGGGGAGAGGAGGGTAAATGAAAACATAAGTTTCATTCTTTTTCACCTTCGTTGTTCTTTGTTGAATATAACAATTGTCCAATTGACCAAGCAATCATATTTGAGCAAATCAAATGAATTTTTGAGCTGGACAATGTTTTTTTTATTTTGTACTATGAGTTGTTGAGTATTTCTCATCTTTGACGAAAACTAATTCAATATCAGAGAAAGAGACACAATATTTATTTAATGAGATTAAACATAATAAACAAATCGAATCGAATATAACGTAAAACCGAATGAATTAGAAGGTGGAACAACAAACATATTGTGAATTAGACATATTGTGAATTAGAAGTTGGAGAATGTTGTAATGTAGTGGAAGTATCGAATGAATGGGAAGGAGAAAGGGAGAAAGAAGAAGTGAAGAAATGGGGGGTACAAGTGTTTGACACGAAAGCGTGTAATGAATGAAGAGAGTGGACTTTAAGGAGACTGGGAGGAAAGTGGAGTCCGGTGGGGGTAATGAAAAAGAGGTCAAATTTGGATGAATAAAAAGTGGCTTTTTTTGGACTTTTCTTCTCTAACTTCAATTCATTCACGTAACTTAATTATTGCTTCAATCAATCAATCAACTCAGCTCATATGCCTTGTTTGCTCTGCAAATAGTATGAGAAACAACGTGGAACTTTACCCGCCCGTACTTTATCCACCGTACTCCTACATCCTTTTCACAACCCTTCCACAAAACCGCCGCGCCCTTTGGGATTCAAAAACAATCATTTTTCTGAGGACTTATGCAAATAAATGACAAGGATAAGAGAGAATTAAAAATTAAATATGGTTATTACACGGATTTCATTTTTCATCTTGAACACATTCGATTATATAAAAATATATACATAATATAATATAATAATATAAAATATTATATATTTTAGAAAGCAGATGCGTTGATTATGTCTTAATTTTATAGTCAAATTAAGGTATGAGATAAAAGAAGTATTGTTAGACAAGAACAAAGATCTCATAATCTAATCCTAATGCTTATGCGACACCGTTTTAAAACAATATACTCTCGCTTAATTTAAAAGTGAGGTCGCAGTGTCACCGGTTCGTTTTAAACGCCGACACCGTATTTCTGTGTATTGTCTCTCTTTCTATTTTGCCAACTCTTCCGTTCATCACTCTCTCCGAATAGGTAGCTACTTCACACAAACACACCACTTTCTGTATAAGTTTTTAGTATTTTACTTCATCTCTTTTTTTAATTCTGTTATATTTGTAATGTCACTGAATTTTTTATCTAACATATTACTTGTTTTGTGTTTAATCAATGTGTTGTGAATTCAATTGGCTCTGCATGTTGCTGATTTAGCATGTGCGTCTTTCATCTCTAGACGGCGTGTCGTTTTACGAAGCAAAATCTCTGTTTGTTCATAGACGATTAGTCGTTTCAGAATGAGTATTATAAAATTCCAATGTGTAATGGATAAACGCATGCGAGTTACAGCATTTCTATTGCTCACTTTAACTACAAATTCTCTATTCCAAAGATTTTGCTTAATAATTTGAGCTTCATATTGAATATATGCATTATTGACTCTATAAAATCTAACAAAATTCAATTATAAAGACTGATGACACTTATATTTGTGGGTGTCATCGTCCAAATTTTCTCTCTTTTTAAGCTATGTGTTTGTTTTGTTTTGTTGGTTGTCAAGGTTGAGGAAGAAGAAAAGATGAGCTTTAGCAATTAGTCTCTGCCGTGTTTCTACTTGAGAAGAGAGTTTTATTAACCTTAATATATAGATGTTTAAGTTACATGGAAACTAACAAATTACAGGGAAATAGATATTGCTGTTACACAGCTATTTTTAAGGAGTTGATTGCTCTATTCTGCTGTGATTAAATTCCAATAAGACTCCTTGAATTTCTCTTCATGATTCCACTGCTTGATTAACTTCCTTATCACTCCAATTCTTATCTACAACTTGATTTACTTGATTTGTTTCCTTATCACTCCAGATTTCGCCCTTATTACTCCATGCTGTAGACTTTAGCTGGTTATTAGGAGAGATACGTTTAATAGAGAACTGTTTGATTGTGAAAATATGAATGATGGTTTTGGGTTGATTTTTTAGATTGCTTGTTACTTCCATTCAAAGTCTGGCCAATCAAAAACCTACAAGAAAGATTGTTTTGTTTTCTTTGCTATCATTAGTCTGTCACTCTGTCTGAAGTTTATTTTGTTTGTGATATTCGTTTCTAACGCTAGCGGATATATAGTTTCTGATTTGAAGTGCATTTTCCTGAGCTCATGAACCTAAATTCTTGCTTACTATTAATTTGAGAAAGCCCTATGATACAATAGTTGGTTACTCGGTTTGTTGTTTCATTCCATTTTTTAAGCTCATGAAATTAAATTTTCTTTTATTAATAATTTAGGAAGGGCCTATGGCATACTAGTTGTTCACACTGTTCATGTTAATATTCTGTCTTTTTCCTTTGTAACCTGTAGAAGATGCTATGTTATCGATTATCATTCTTAATTTTGCGTCTCTGGTCAATCTGCTGAAATTCGCTAGAGTACTGGATCAATTTCCGGTTTCTTTAGTACTGATAATGTCCAAGTCGTTAACATGGTTGTGAAAGATCAGGAATTCTGTTGCTTTCTTCTCGTGCTTTCAAATGATCATGCAGTCTGGTTAAGTAGTTCCCTACCAAGTCCTCTATTTATGGTTCTTCTTCGAAAATTTTCAGCAATCTACTGAGACAAAGTGATACTTGCTCATAATGTTCGTGTCAGAGATATGGAAGTTCATATTCTGTTCTATGTTTCTTGCAAAAAAACATGAAGTTTTTTTTGCTATGTAAACAAAGTGTTAATTGCTCATAATGTTCATGGCAGAGATATGCAAGTTCATATTTTGTTTAATGTTTCTGACAAAGTGGGAGTACTGGATATTGCTCTGGTGGATGTTCAGCAGTAGCAGATTCTGGAACTTCTTTGTTGCGAGGTCCAATGGTGAGAGCAAATATTTCCAAACTCATTAATTATGCTGATCATTCATGTCTGACTCTCTTACTTGATTCCTACTTACCTTAAATGGACAATGATAGAGAACTCTAGTAATTTCTTTCTCGCTGAATTGAAAAGCATTAGATTTTTGTGCTGAGTTGAAGCATGTAAAAAGATTGGTGCTTACTTCAATGAGGACTATGTTTTGTGTCCTCGTTGAGGACACAAAATTTTGACTATTAGATTATAAGTTTTTAATCATAGCCATTGATTTAAACAGTGGGAGGAGTATACTAGGGAGTATAGTTGGGTGTATATACAATTATATAAATTTTCATGCTTTTCAGTAACACAATTTAATTATTAAGTAATTCATTAATATTTGTTTAGCTGAATTAAATGGAATATAATAAATTAAATTCTGATTTAAATAGAAAGTTATTAAATAAAACATGTATATATTTTGCACATATATAATTTTGATCATGTATAATTGGTGAATATATATTTTTT
>CANYCX011426613.1:0-26964 GCA_948193385.1 Breynia disticha f. nivosa | reverse complement strand
AAAAAAAAAATATATATATACCGAAGTTCGGTTGTGTACGAAAATAGGTCTGATGAAGACTTAAGTAAGCATAAGAAATTCGGGAAATTGATTTGTACTCGTTGAAATTCGAATACTGGTCAAAATATATAATATGATTGTTACATTATTATACTGAGGAGTTTGAGTAAAATTACGATGAGTACAAATTATGAGGAATGGTTGTGAACTTTAGGCTTGATGAAGGGGTTAAGATGATTCCCATGTAAATATTATATCAAGACAAGGAAAATTAAGAGCTAAAATGAAATATTAAGGGGTGTCTATTATTTCATAAGGTACCTAAGTTTTAAAAGATGTGTACCTATGCACTTATATGAACACATTTTGTCCTTGTGAGAATAATATCAAGTGAATAAATGATTGTTTAGAGGATAGATGAACGTACTAGAGGGATAAGAAAATTTTATGTAACATGTGAAGAGGATACAAAAGTGGAAATTATTGAAAATCAATTATGTTATTGAACCGCGATGAGATGAATGAGAGCAAAAATGAGAGAATTGTAATCATTGGTGACTTTATTAAGAACACTGAGAATGAATGAAGAGAGCATAGTGGTGAAAAGTTGAAGTGAACTAATTAGGAAAGAGAGGATATGAGAAAATTATAATTATCCATGATGATTGAAAAGGGAATGAAAGAATTGGAGAATTTATATAGTCATAAATTATATCTTTGGGGTTAGAAAGAGTGGAAAATCACCTTATGGATGAGATGATCAAAAAAGCTAGAAATATAATGTAACATCCTGGAAAAATTTTCATATGAAAAGAAAGTCAAATAAATGTGAAAATATTAGTATATAAAGATATACGAAAGGTTGATCGAAGGTTGACGCGAAACAATCGATGAAAATTGGAAAACCCTGAAATTAGAATAGAACGCGAATTGGAGAGAGAAGAACCCAGACTCGTTACCAAACCGCGTAGTTTTTACCCACCCCGCATTCTGACCGGTTTTCTGGAAAAAAATATAAAGTTATCGATCGATCAACCGACAAAACCTCACTTTACATTTACAAACCAAAAATTTCTGCAGAACAGCCACAGGAAACCTCAGGGGGCTGAAGAATCATCAAGGAGGAAGTGAATTAGCTTAGTTTTGATACAAGAGATTAACAAAGTAAGGAGATATGATGGTTGATATATGGTTTATATAAGGTTTTAAGTTGGTTTTTGTTAGATTAAATTGATTTAATTTGATATTATCTTGCTGGAAATTACTGATTATGAGCTGATTATTGATGTTGAGATGTTAGGAATGAGATTAGCATTATGTTAGAATGATTTTATGTGGTAAATTGATAGAAGAAAGAGCATAAACCTAAGGTTTATGTTAAGTTGACAATTGGTTAACATTGAGCTGAAATATGTCTATATTGAGTTGAAATGTTGTTGGAATTGATGAAATTAAGTGTAAGAGATTGCATGAATGATTTAGAGAAAGAATTAAAGGAGATTGAAATTAAAGAGGAGTTAATGGAAAAGTTGACATATAGTTAACTTAAGGTTGAAAATGAGATGTTTTAATGATTCTAAAGTTAGAATCAATACTTGAATTGGTTAGTAATACCATATTTGTGATTAATTTCGTACAGGAGGATCTGTACGACAAGAAATATGATTTTGAGGAGTAATGTTATTGTCGAGGTAAGTGTTTATTGTTTATGTAAGTGTTTTTGCGCTTACTTGTAAGTGTTATACGCTTACTAAATGGATTCGTACATCCTTTTTCCTTAGGTTTATTTCTTATAGAATTGGCCTATAATGCTATGCTGAATTGTTAGGTTCTTAAGGAACCATAATGAATGTCATGATTAATACGAATGTATTGACGAATAATTATACCTGTGTGGTATGTTTTGATTGAAATGGTACGCTATACCATTATGGTATTTGCTTATTGTATGAGTTATGATAATGGAAATGAAATGATCTATGTTTGATCGAAATGGATTGAATACCTATGTGGTGTTGTTGATATGCTTTCTTATTGTTGTGTGCTGAGTTAAGAAAAGTATGATACGAGCTGTGTGTTGATGATATGATTCTGTGTGATACGATTGAATGAATGAGCTGTGTGCTATTATAATCCTGTGTGGATTGACATTATACTCTGTGTGAGCTACGCTGTGTGCTCTGTTGTGTGCTCTGTTATATGCTGAGCTGTGCGCGGAATGAATGTCATTCAATGTTGTGTGCTATTACGAATGATATTCATATTGATTACATTCATACATTTATATATCTATATGACACGAGCCTGTGTGACAAAATATAAAAGGATTACTATGTGTTATCCTGGACTGTTGTGTGCGATAGTCCATATTTACGAGCTTTGCTCAGAGTTGTGTGCTCAGGCTATATGCCTTACCTCTGCTGTGTGCGATAGAGAATGATTTTCACTGCTGTGTGCGATAGTGGACAATACCTGGGTCATTCTGTGTGAAATTGCATTTCATTGCACATCATACATTATATTCATATATGTATGATTGAGAATGGCTATGGTTGAACCTGTGTGGTTTGTATTCTGCTGTGTGAGATAAAGATGATGGAATGCTATGTGCTTTTTGATTACTGCTCTATATGAGTTTCTTATGATCGTTACCTGTATGGTTCGATATTACGTATGATTGATCTGTGTGATCATATTGAGGCTGTGTGCTAGAATATGATAGCTGTGTGCTATATTATTAAGATGTGCTGTGTGCTAAAATAAGATAAATATATGTGAAACGAATAGGGAAAAGCCTATAAAACAAATGAAATAAGATAAAGAATGTTGTGTGCTAATTATCTTAAAACAGAATATGAATAGGCTTTTCTGAGAATAGTACATCTTTGTACTGATCAACACGTCCTCCTGTTGAATATTAAAGCTGAATATAAATGAACTTGAAGTTCAATAAAATAATTAAATATTGGGGATGAAGGTATGAACACGTCCTCGTGTTCTTCAGCACGACTATGCTAACTGGACCCCTGCACTTCATTTAAACTTAAATTAGGTTTACACTTACTGAGTATATCTTTATACTCACCCCTTTTGTTTGTTTTAAATGATTGTACAGGTATAACAGGATTTGCCGCGAGGAGGATTCGAGCACGTACTTCGTAAACATGGATTGTTCTGAAAAGACATTTAAAAGAAATGTATTTTTTTTTACATTTCACATTATTGTTTTATAACTCTTTTCTATATTCATGTTTATATCAGAAATGCTTGAAAGGTTGGATAAATGTTTCTTTATTTTTGAGATTTGAAATTGAAATTACGGTTGGTTTTGAATATTTGAAAAATATTGGTTTTAATTTTGAGTTTCACATACACACAATATGATCTATGCAAATGCATCATGTCAATGACATGTTCTCTCATTCTTTCTTAATTAATATCATGACACCCTCTCACCTCTTACGTGCGCTTAGAAATACTCAGTCTCACACTTGTGGTATCAATAAACCATCGCTGACAAATGTGCTTAGAAATACTCAGTCTCATAATTCATTTCTTCTCATGTTGATCAATGGAGTGTCGATGTGTTTAGAAATAATCAGTCTCATATGACACCCTCTCGTCCATGGAAATGTGCTTAGAAATACTCAGTCTCACATTGCCATGTCTATCTAAGTTGATCAACAGAGTGTCTATGTGCTTAGAAATACTCAGTCTCACATGACACTCTCTTATCTATGGTAATGCGCTTAGAAATACTCAGTCTAACATTACCATTTCATCTAGGTTGATTAACAGAGCATCGATGTGGTTAGAAATACTGAGTCTCATATGACGCTATACACTTCCCTAAGAATGTGCTTAAAAATACTCAGTCTCATATTCTAGTGTTGTTCAACCAAGGGTCGGCCTACACTTTTCTTTCTGCATTCTAAATCAACATTTGTGTGGCCTCTTACTCTCATCTTCTTATGTCAATTCTACCATGTACTTATGCCACACGCATGAATGTCCATAATGTACATGTTCAATTATGCCTCTCCACAAGCAACCATTCAACAACTCAAGCACACAAAACATCCATTCCTTATAATCCAAACTAATCCACATCAATCATACACATCAAGACATTTTACACACATCTCAAACATTGTCATTCAATAGGTACCTCAGCACAAACACACATATCACATATCATAAGCAAGGGCATACGGTCTCTTTGTCATTTTAACATTTATTACGCATTTATAGTCAACATACTTTACCATGCATAAGCTAGATATGGATAAGTAAGTGACGCAAATCCTTTAGGACATATTCAATTACCATTTCAACACATGCAAAATGAAACGAATATGATTAATCATACAAATGCAAGACATATCAAGGTAAGTGTGTTTCGATGCACTTACCTCGATTTTTGCAAAATTGACGCACATCTCAACTCTGATTCGGGTTCGGAATGTTACCTACTTAAATTCCAAATTTAATTTCACATCAATAACAAATTCAAAATTTTTAATTTTATATCCTCTTAAATCCTAAAAACCATAATCTCCACTAACTTCCAATTTTTCGCTCACCATTCATCATCATTGTAACCATTCACTTTTCCTAATAATAATTTACCCATTTCAACCAACCCCAACACATTTTTGTAAGGTTAGAAACCCTAGTGTTTAGAAAACTATCAAACAGAAAAGGGGATCAAGGATTACCTTTTTATCCTATTGCTTTCGACGAAAAACCACTAAATTTTGACCAAGATTTCATGAGAATTGAGTGTCTTGGTTTGGCTTTTTGGGTGTGTGGGTCGGGGGTGTTCAACATGTCTCTCCTTTTTTTTTTAGTTTTTCCCTCCTCTATCACATGCCCACGTTTTTTTGTTTTTATTACTCAGCTCGATGAGAACGGTTTACAAAAAGGTTTACACAAACCATTTTCTCATCCATGTCCCTTCACTATTTAGCGCGATACTATTCAACTATCCACATTTGAAATGGCTTGGAAAACGGTTTAGGCAAACTGTTTCCAAGGCCGCTTACCACTATTAATTTTATATTTTTCTCATAAATTTAGGTTATATTTTCTGAGGCATTACAAGCTTCTGTTGTGCAAAATCAAATTCTTTCAAGCTCTCTTAGTCTAAAAGTCACTTGTGAAAGAATTCATTATTCATATAGTCTACTCTTTATCTTTGCACAACTTGTATTATTTTGTCAATTGTTTTAGTATAGTTCATCATTTATGTAAGGTGGGATTTGAGCCAAAAATTAAATCAAGGTTGTAAGGTAACTTGAGTTAGAAATCAAGTGTGTAGGAAAGTTCTCACTAAGCTTGAAAGTGAGGCAATAGTGAAGAGTCTGTAAAAATCCTAAGTGGGAGTTTAGGTGATGGATGTAGGTGTTAGGGTTGAACCACACTATATCTTGTGTCATTTTCTCATCTTCTTATTTTCACAAAAAAATTGTTCATTATTAATAGCTCTATTCGAGCCCCCTTCTAGAGCTATTTGTGGTTTTGCATTAACCATTCCACACACATTCTGCCGTTTATTCTATGGAGGAGAACATGGGTTATTGATATAAGAGGCTAGAAAACAAAAAGAGACTGTGAGTTTAGCAAATTAGTCTAAAATCATGAGTATTTTAGTGAAACAAAAATTGAAATAAGGAGATAAAATAAACCCACCATAGTTTTTGATAAGGTGAATCCTGACCAACGCTTTTGTGGTGGCAGTTTGTAGTGAACAATATAGAGGGAGAGGTCAGTGATAGTTTTAAATGAGTGGGAAGGAGAGACGATGGGTTGGGATGAAGGAAGTCGTATGTGTGGTGGTGAGTGGTGGGCATGCGAGACAGATGAAGAAGGAAGAATGGTCGACATTGGGCTGCTACGGAATGGAGGGCGTTCGACGATGGAGGAAGATGTATAGAAGAGAAATGGTGATGGTTAAGAGAGGGGCGGCCGTGGGTGGTGGTCAATGAGGAGAGGGAGGAGTGGTGGGCGTGTGAGTGAGGGAAGAGAGGGGGCGGCTTTGTTGGAAGAGAGATGAGTAAAATGGGGTTGTGTTTAGGGTTAGGGTTAGAATAAGTGTGGATAATTGACTCAATTACCCTTGTACACAAGTTTTATTTCATTTTTCCCAAATATCTGCTCTTCTCATAATCGAAGTGTCATGTGTATATGGAAATTTATTTATTTATTTATTTATTATTATTATTTTGAGACACTCATTATTTACTTCAATTTTCATTAATTTAAGTTAATCCATGTATGCAAAAATTTATTTCTTTTAATATTCTGATATTTTTAATTCTTATTTAAAAAATTTTGGGGTATTACAGTAAAAAGATAATGTAGGAAAAGCTCAAATGAGAAGTTGCCTTTTTTCTTTTATTTTTTATGCATAATATGAATATTTTGTTGTGCAGTTTTTCATAAGGGAGAGCAGCTGTCAGCTTGGTCAATTTGGATTAAGAATCCACCCACTTGAAACTAAACTAAACTTGGCAGGTTGAGAAAAGGTCAAACAACCTCCTAACCTTAAACATGTATCTAAATTATAATTTAGTTCTCGGTTTAATTTCAGTTTAGAGTGGTCGATTTATTTTTTTTCTGACATGTACTTTCTCATGTATTTTTCAACCAACCTTAAATATGTATCTACAATATATATTAATTAAAATCCACTTTTTATCTAATAGTCAAGCTTTAGTTGGGAAGTGTATGAAGTGCACCAAAAGAGAATATCATTCCTAATGTTCTCTTTAACAAAGAATTCTCACCCAAAATTTAAATTTAAGATATCAAATATTAATAATAACCCATACACAGAGATAAACTTAGACCGACATCGACATAATTCCCAATTATTGGGGGGTTACATAGGTAAGCATTAGTATAGTGCCCTGATAAATGTCGTTTTATACATATGTTTTATATTTATTTTCACGGCATTTCTCTGATTTTTAGATTAACTTTGGTAAGATATTTGCATAATCTCCATACTTTTTCATATCTTGAGGCCACTCGTGGATCTTGGAGCGAAAAAGGGGACATGTTGATCGAAACAGAGCGAAATCGTGAAGAAATGTGATATGTGCAGTTCTAAACAACCAGCAGAACTATATTCAACTCTATGTATTCCTTTATCCTTAGAGTACATTGAATGTACAGAAATTGCTATAACAAAATTTCTCTTATTCGTATTAACATCTACACTAGGAGGAATGTTTTTATGCGGTGCTAACGATTTAATAACTATTTTTGTAGCTCCAGATTGTTTCAGTTTATGCTCCTACCTATTATCTGGATATACCAAGAAAGATGTACGGTCTAATGAGACTACTATGAAATATTTATTATTTTATATTATTAGTCAAATTTTGATATTTGAATAATATGAATATGAATCGTTCTCAAAAAGATATCTGACATAGCTATTAACAAATATGATCCAGACATTGTGAATCAAAGAAAAAAAGTACGTTCCAGTCACTGTTCCAATCTAGAACGGCTAATGGAACAATTTCTATAGTTGTTCTCATACCCGTTTCCAACGACGAGACACATAGCTCAGGTCCGAATGGCCTGTGGAATGGTTTCCATAGCATAATAACCTTGTAACTCTGGCTATATGGATTATTTTTTTTATGTTGGCGTTGTTGAGCTGAGAAGTTGTACACTACATTGCATTCTTGTGCATCCTGACTATCATCTGGTGTATCTACTGCAAAACATGTTTAGTGAAACCAAAAGAAGGAATTGAAATGCTATCAATTTTTTTACTCAACGCCTCAACTTGCGCAGCCAAAGTAGTAACTGCATCCACATCATACAACACTGGTTGCTTTGGTGGTCTAGCTCTGGCAGCCCCCCATTGGTAATTATTCATCACCATTTGTTCAATTAGTTCCTGAGCTGCCTCTAAAGTCTAACTGTTTAATGTACCAGCAGTTGCTGCATCAATAAATTGTCTAGTTCCCGGACTCAAACCACTATAAAAAGTCTGAACCTGCATTCAAGTGGAAGACCATAGTGTGGGCATCTTCTAAGTAGATCCTAGAATCTTTCCCAAGTATCATATAAAGTTTCTGACTCCAATTGAGCATAGGAAGAGATGTCATTCCTCAATTTGGTTGTCTTGGCAGGAGGAAAATATTTAGCCAAAAACTGTTCAGCCAACACATCCCAAGTGTCTATAGATACTCGTGGAAAAGAGTTGAGCCATTGTTTCGCACGTGCCCTTTAGGATAATGGGAACAATCTCAATCTGATGGCATCATCTGAAACCCATTAATTTTAAAGGTGTCACAAATTTCCAGAAAGTTTGAAAGGTGGGCATTGAGATCCTCATCTTTTAAACCATCAAATTGCACATACTGTTGGACCATTTGAATGACATTCGGCTTAATTTCAAAGTTGTTAGTCGCTACTGTCGGTCGGACTATACTGGATGTAGTGCCCGTCATAGTCGGCCGAGCATAGTCAAACATTGTCCTTCAATTCTGATCGTTCATGGCTTGAGTTACTGAATACTCTGAATCCGAGTCACTCTTGCTTTTGAGATCAATTATGGTTTCTCTCAATAACTGTTCACGATGTCGAAAGAGAATAATGCTTTAGATTTTAGGATCTGTTTTGACAAGGTTGAAATTTTCACTCCTAGTCATAAACTACTTGTAAACCTACAATAACACAAACAGAAACAAAAACCCAAACGTAAAATTCAGTGAAAGAAAAATAACAAAAGGCAAAGTAAAACAGGAAAATGATTAGAGTAATAATTAAATTAAATTCCTAATATTGAACCGTCCCCGGCAACGGCACAAAAAACTTGATGCGAATTCTGCGATCACTATTACCACAACTTGTTAGGCAAGTATACCTATCGACTAGTAATATAGCTACAGAGTATCAGATGTCGATCCCACGAGGACGGTCAAGTACTACTACTATTAACTTAAACTATTATCTAACCGAACAAATATTGAGTCTGAAAAATAAACTAATTATTACTAACAAAACTAAATTACGAAATCGATAACAATAAAAAAAGAACAATGCAAATGAATTGGATTAATTCAAATGGAGAAAAGTGGATACCTAGATTTAAATGGACAAATAATGTAGCCCGCAGAGTAGAGGCTAGGGGGCCGGTAGATTTAATTGGGGAGGATCTGAAAATGATGTTTGATCTTTTCCAGAAGGTTGAAATTGAAGACCAATCACTGCCAAAAGAAGAATCTATGAGAAAAGTTAGCAAGCTATGGCTTTTGGGTTTCCGTCAAAAGAAAATCATACCAAACTACAGTACATAAAAGCTCATGTCAATGGAAAGCCCTTGGACAGGGTAATGGTGGACAAAGGCTCAGCCATTAATACTTTGCTAAATTTAGGAAAAGGAGATTTGATTTTGACTTTAAGATTTGGTGTAAGTATTAATACACCATTGAAGCTCAAATACTTTAAGCCTTTTGGTGTAGGGGACAATTGTTTACACCAAAAAATAATTCTGGTCCGCGGACCGAATTAACTGAAAAAGGTCGATTTTGTTATGAATAAATTGTCAAAAAATATCATGAAATTAATTCGACAAGAAAGGAAATAAATCAAATATTTGGAAAATATTTGATTTGTTATGCAAGACAAATAGAATCAATTAAGAGAATATTTGATATTTGTCAAAAGGAAATAATTTTCTCCAAAGGAAATAATTTTGCCGCCAAAAGAAACAACTCTGCCGCCAAAGGAAACAATTCTGCCGCCAAAGGAAATTATCTTACTGTCAAAGGAAGGTGATTCTTGTCAGATGCTCTATAAATACAAGAATTGAACGGCAAAAGACACACACCTCAACCAACACCTCTGACATCACTTTGCTTCTACTTTATGTTATTTTTCAGTCATTGATAGTCTTGTTTTTTTATTGACAGCCTAGTTTTTTTCCATTAGCAGCCTTTGTTTTTACATATTTTTGCATTCCACTGTTTTATTTCTGTTTTATTGAGATTATTCATATTTTTTAGCCATTAAGAAGCTTTTTTTTCGCATTATTCTTACATTTGTCGTCATGTTTAGTTTCTTGTTATTTATTGCTTTCGATTTGACGATTTGAATTCATTGAGATAAGGACCCTTGAGGAAAGATCGTCCTATTTTCTCATTAGCAATCGTTTAATTAAAGTTTAAGATTTTGCGCATTTAATTTATTTTTGGTTTGGAATAACGGTAAAATTTTTTGCATGCTCGCGTTCATTTAATTTTTTCTAACATCGTTCGTGCTTTCATTGTTAAGAAAGCACGACGTTTGTCACTTTTTAAAAAGAAACAAATATTTCTTAACTTCAGTTTTTCTGCACTTCCCTTCCGTTAAACATCATCCAAATTTTAATAATGTACAAGACAAATGAGAACATGAATAGACAAAAAAACCAAATATGATGCCACTAAAGCTCCATTGATGCATAGAAACACCAGTTCGTATCATAGCACATACATATAAACATTGTTCAGGTAGACATTAGAATTTATGAGTTCACAACAGTTAGAGAAACAACAGTACTCCCAACAAAATGACTGAGAATTTATCCATTAAAGGTGCGCAGGTTCGAAATCCATCTGTAAAGGATTTCCTGCAACATTCTCATAGTAGTAATGAGGGAATGAACCATCCATCACCATAAATTGCATCTCTTCTGAAGGCTTCCAATGGCGTTTCCTCTGGTTGATGAACCAGTTGTTAATCTGTTTCTGATCTAGACCTGTTGATTCTGCCAGTGCTAGCTTTTGTGTTTCCTGCACAAACACAACATTTTTAACACTTTCAGTTATCCTGGAGAATGAAATGAAGACTATTTTACATTAGCTCTCCAAGGAAACTGAACCTTTCATCATTTAATATTGAAAAGAACTTCAATAACACTAAACTTCTAGTATATATTAGCTATAAATTCATCTATTTAGAGAGCTAAAAGCAGTGTGAGATTAATTAGAGTTAATTAGAACGCTAAAACCTGATTTTTCAACCCAAAGAAATTATGCAATCATGTATGTTTTG
This sequence comes from Breynia disticha f. nivosa, assembly GCA_948193385.1. Taxonomy (NCBI): domain Eukaryota; kingdom Viridiplantae; phylum Streptophyta; class Magnoliopsida; order Malpighiales; family Phyllanthaceae; genus Breynia; species Breynia disticha. The sequence goes on along the minus strand of CANYCX011426613.1, from coordinate 15,903 downwards.
TTTACGGTTTATTCTATTGAATGTCATCAATTGATGCGTAAGTATTATGTCGGTTAATAGATTCGACTTATGGACTCCTCAGTCATACCATACAAACAAGAGAATTGGCTTTCTCCCAAGCTAAACATTCAACAAAATAAGAATAAAGTAGTTGCTATTAATGTTATAAAATTCGCACCAAAATGGAAGATCGAACCAGGCAACCTAATCCGATCCGATTTTATCATTTAGACAGGTTTAATAAATGAACCGACATCAAATCGAAAGATAACTAGTAAACCGAAAACACACAAAGTCGCATTGAGTATGGAAATAAATTGATGGATCATTAACCAACAGAGCAAAAAAGTATATGCATAGAATTAATACCGATGGATAAGGCCATTTGTAATGTCTAGTCCACCATTCTACCAACTGCTGCCGAGCTTCCTTCGGCAATTTCCCTTTCTTTCTCTTCTTCATGAATTCCTGCTTCAGATTCCCTAGATATCCGCTGTATCTGCGTAACAGCTGAACTTTCAGCTCCTTATCTTCGGCATCAGGATCTATTTCTGCTTCTTTTGCTTCAATGTCTTCCTCCGATGATCCATTTCTGCCTGCAAAATCACCATAACCACAATGCAAAATGTCAGAAAATCACTAATATTAGTTCACCTAACAAGTGACTATTTACAGTGGGATCTAGCTGCTGCATATTATGCTCAAAGCTAGAGCTACAAGTAAATATTCATTGCCTACTTAAATCTCTAATTATTTGACAAGACAAAAAATATATGTAAAGACTGCATGACTTCACCTGTCCCCTCCAAAGCACATGAATTTATACTTTCTAGGAATCTCAACCTAAAAACATAGCCATACTCATTATTTTGTAACTAGGGTTAATTAAACACCGAAATGCAAGCAGTCCTGCGAATTTATTAACTTTCTTCAGAGATTATTTCTTTATCAATGACTCTTGACCTAAAAACATCACAACTCGACATTGTTTGGTTGTGAAGAACCGCTTAGAAAAAGTGGAACTTTCAGGGAAGAGCCGAGTACTGTCACTTATGATCGGAAGTAAATACGAAGCCGAGAACCTTGACTTTGTCTACCATTCTAGTTTTTATCAGTTAATTTAAGGGCAGGAGGTCTGAGTAACTGAAAAAAGAGAAGCTGATACATGGCTTTGAAACATATCTGTTTGATATATAATATTTTCAAGTATCCTTTTCCTCATTACTTATTGGGACAGGCAAACCCTAAAAATGGCTTAAAGTTTACGACGCAAACGGGTCTTTGAAAAACCGATGAGATCAAGCCAAAGGAATATCCCATTCTAGACACAGACAAAGCAGTTAAAATCAAAAGGTGCTCGTGCCAAAAACTCCAGTTACACTGTATGAACAGCACTTCCCGAACTTCTTATACGTACATGAAGCTTCCACTTTAACCTAAACTGCGTATAGTGGGTTAACTTAAACGAACTTAGGACCATCTCATTTCACTCGGGATGCAATGACTAATACTTGTTAGTTACTAGTACTGAGATCTAAGATTCGATCCTCTTCATGAGTAGAAAAATGAAGGGAATTGAAGTGTGCGTGTGAGTTGACATGTTTGATTAGTACCAGAATGATGATCAGAAGGAGCAAGAGTTAGGGCTTTGAACTGGTACTCAATTCTTGAAAGGAAAAGCATGGCTTCTTTGAAGGGTTTTGTGAGTTCCTGTTCATACTTCCATAACATCTCACAATAAGCCTCCATGAACTGATCAAGAGCCGGGTCTTCACCAATACTTGGAGAAAAAGAGGAAGATCCACTGTTAATCACTGCTGCTCCAGAAGCAGCACATGCTTCGTCCAGCTTTGCCACCACTTCTGGGGGCGCCCCGACCTGCACAATTCGTATCTCACACTCACATCGTCACTAAATTAGTACATGCAATACAATTTCAACTCAAGAAATTCTCAAGGAAAAAAAAGAAACAAACTGGAAAAGAAGAAGATGAGTTATACTTGGGGCTAAATGCGAATACACGAAAATTTGAAAATTCGCACCTTTTGACAATTAGCATAAGCAGCCAAGAGGCGAGGAAAGTGAGGATGAGCCATGATTCTGGCTTTCATGGACTGACCATGAATGCTATTGCCACTAACATGATCAACACTTGTATTGTTATTGTTGTTGCTGCTCTCCATGAAACACAAATTTGGGTTTTGGCTATGCAGTTGTTTGACCATAGAACCATCACCACCGTCACGATCTCCAGAAGAATTGACGGTGAAAGGCAAGGTAGAATTCAAGAAAGTCCTTCCATTACTACCGATATTACCAGTACCACTGGAAGGATTATTCACCATCATCATCATGGAAGGAAACCCGCAAGTACCATCTCCTCCAACACCCTCCATTATCAAGCGTATATATAGTAAAAACAAGGAGTAGTCGCGTTTGTTTCCCGAGAAAACCCTCCCGGAAAATATGGTAAATAATTTCACAGGCTTTTTTTCACAGAGGGCAATTATAAGCAGAGAAAATCTAAGTCAGGCAATGAGGATTAAAAAGGGTTTGTTGAAGTTGTTGGTAGTTTTTGTTTTAAAAGGTACAAATTACAGGCATCAGATTTGCAGACCTATCTCTTTCCTTTCACTGTACAGTTGCAGGCTAAAGTGCATCCTATCAATTTTTTTGTTTCATACATGGAGAGATGAAGAGAGAGAAAAAACGTGGATGAGTGCAGAGAAATTATACGAAGGGAGAACTTTTTCCTTCCCGATGAAACACACTTTGTTCCATCTTGTTTGTTGCACTGCCACTGACGCCACTTCACGATACACTACTATTCCTGCCACAGATTTCAAATAACCTCTCCATTGTTTTCCTTGGTTATAAATGTTGGAAATGTATCCACGTGATAAAAGCATTAAGTACTTATACTGATTTGGATCGTGGGTTTTACATAAGTGAATTGATTTTTGTATTAAAAGATTTGACAATTTATATGATGGGCTTGTTTAGTATCATTAATTTACTTTCTGAAAAGTAAGTTACTAAGGAGAAGTAAGGTACAAAGAAAGTAAATTACTGATAAAGTATAATATTCTTAGAAAAAATTATATTATGATAATTAATATATATAAATTTAAAAATTATGAAAAATATAATATTATAAAATTTATGTATGTTTTTATAAAAATATATATTATGATTATATATATATAATTTTGAATTATGAAATATATAATATAATAAAATTATTTTTATTTGTTATATTAAATTGTTGAATTAATATATTTTTAAATTTTTAAAAATTTAAATTATTATTATGATTTAAAAATAAAAATATTAAATTAAATTTATTATAAATCTATAATTATAATTAATATAGAATTTAATTAAATTCTAAAAAATAATAAAAATTAATAAAGAAAAGGATATAAGAGTAATTTTATACTAGAGAAGTTAAAACTCACCTCTCCCCCTAGAATTTTTCTTCCCCCATCTAGGGTAACTTACTTCCTTAAGTAACAATCAACTTCTCTATTTAATGAAAACCAAACATAACTAGGAAAATTATTTCCCTTCTAACTCACTTCTCCTCCCTCACTTACCTCATACCAAACAAGGCTGATTTATAGACTCACACATGTGTACTGGTCTATAGGCTTTTATATGGTAATAGAGTTATCTAAGTTAACAATGTCGACAATAGATTCTAAGTTCAGTAATAAAACTCGACAATATTAGGAATGTATCTCACATCAGAAAAGAGTATCAAGTGGTCCATATAAAAGCTAAATAATTTTGTATTAGAGGATTTCATAATCTGCATTATTCTTAGAATTACACATATGTGCCTCGATGCATAGACTTTCACAACAAATAGCTTAATGACTTTGTATCATCTTTTTAATTTAGGCCTTGTCATACATAAAACATAAAGGATAAATTACACTAATACTACCTTTAGCAAATATTTTAACAAAAATATCAACTTTAAATATTTAGTAATAATCAACACACTTAAGGCATTGATTTAATACAACTTGAATCCTTTTATAAAACAGTATTGTGTGTATATAAGAAAAAATGGATAAAAAAATCAATAAAAAGACTATAATTAAAAAGAGTAATAATTAAAAAAAATATTTGAAAAGGTATATTAATGTTAAATGCATTTAAATGATAGTAAAAATGAAAAAAATATTAAAAAAACCTAGTATTTATTAAAAATTTCTCAAGGACATAAATTACAAAAAATTAAACAGCTATTTGTAATATGTGGTATTAAAATATTGAATTAGAGTATATTTATACTACTGTGAAGATAGAGTTATACAAAATTCAAACTTTGTACAGTTATATTCTATACGAGGATAGATCATAGATTAAATCAAGGAGATGATTACCAAAATAACTACTTGATATTAGGTGCCTTATTACTCCCTTTTAATCAAACAAGAGAGGAACCAATTTTTTACTTGCACTTGCGATTAATGAATTTATCCTTTTTTTTAGTGAAATACCCATACCCATTGACACGTCGAATCAGCTAGGTTGAACCCACGGGCCAGTGGCACTGCACATTTGTCGAATCAACTAGGTTGAACCTGCAAATGTGTAGTGGGAGTCTGAATATTATTGATAGAGGGAAAACCCAAAGAGTCATAGTACAACAATTTCGATAAACCAACATGAATATGAGGTGAAAAATCACTATCTAAGTTACATAGTAAACTGTGTTTTGCCAGCGAGTTAGCGGACTCATTAGCTCGACGAAAAACATGTTGGACTGTTGCTGTCTCAAATTGTGACTGGTAGTTGTAGCTATCCCAAAAGAGATTCTGACTGCATCCTTTCCACTCAACGGGATTATTGACATATTTGCTTGCTAGCAGAGAGTCTGTTTCAATACTCACTCTTTTCCATCCCTTTTCTATTGCCCATCGAAATCCATGCCAGATAGCCCACACTTCAGATAAAAGAGGGGAACAGTAGGGTATTGATTTGGCTCGAAACCCAACTAAAACCCCCTTATCATCCCTTATAAGGAGTCCTATAGCAGAGTGACAACTGCAGCTTTCAGAGGAACCATCCACATTTATCTTAATCGTCTGATTGGTGGGTATTTGCCATTGTGGCCGACGTGCATGAGCTCCTTTGCTCCTGCTCTGAAAGTTGCGCTCTAGAATCTTGGCGTGGAAAAAGTTTGTAGCAGATTGCACGGTTTCATTGATTATGTGCCTCGTGATTGTGAGGCCTTGAAACACTTCTTTGTTGCGATGCATTCAAGCTTTCCAAACGAAGGTTCCAAAAAATATACTCCATGGAATACCTGCATACTGATGCGTTCGGTTTGCCAGGTTGCGAAGGACCCAAGTATGTACATCAAGTGTGAAGAAAAGTCCCTTCCATTCTGCTTTAATCACTTTATTCCACTATTGTCGGATTGAGGGACAATCTCTTAAAGCATGTAGGATTGTCTCTGAATGTTGATGACGCCTGCCACAAGTATCTACCATGGAGAAAGATCTTTGCATTCTTTGTGTGTTGGTGAGTAGTTTTCCATGGGTTGCTAGCCAAAGGCAGAATTTTGCTCGAGTAGGTACTCTCCATTTCCATATAACACTCCATGTTTTGGGACTTGTGGCCTGCACATCAGTAGCTGCATTAGAAAGACAAGACACCGCACTTGATATAGAAAATTTACCTGATGTTGTGTCTATACAAAAGATGGAGTCTGGACCTGCATTGGCAACTGAAGGCAATGTATTTTCCAATACTTGGCATACCCACTCTGGGAGGACTTGCCTAAGCTGAGTTAAGTCCCACTCGTTATTTGCCACAAAATCAATAAGCTTGGCGTCTGGATTAATTGCCCTGGCTGGATTTGTTTGGTACTGCATAAGGGGGCCTAAGCTTTTTATCCAGTTATCCTGCCAAAAACGAATCACCTTTCCATCGCCTACTGACCAGTTTGTTTTGTAGAGAATGTATTGGTGGTGTTTTACAATTGAACTCCAAGTAGGGGATAATGCGTGTCTCCTTGAATTTGAGAATACAACATCCCCCCCTTTCAAATATTTTCCACGTAAGACCCTTGCCCACAGAGCATTCGGATTGGTTATCAATCGCCATCCCAATTTTAGCATAAATGCTTTATTTTTGTTGGAGGTTGATCTGATGCCTAGTCCCCCTTCATGTTTCGGCTTGCAAGCTAAGTCCCATCTAACTAGGGGGATTTTTTTGGCATTTTCTTGACCACCCCAAAGAAATCTTCCAGTTAATTTATCAATCTCTTGACAAGTACTTTTGGGAAGGGGCAAAGTCTGCATTTGGAAGGTGGGTAGCGCATTAATAACAGATTGAATAAGCGTTACACGGCCTGCCAAGCTGAGTTTTGATGCACACCTCCCCCAAAGACGTTGCTGAATGTTTTCAATGATTGGCTCAAAGGTTTTGTGAGTGATTCTGCCATCTAGTATTGGAGTCCCCAGATATTTACCCAGTCTATCCATTTTTTGAAAGTTGGTAAGTCTGCAAATACCAGAACAGGAAGTCGGCTTAGCGTTATTAGAAAAATAAATTTTGGTCTTGGAAATACTTACCTTAGCGCATGATGCTCGACAGAAAGTATTTAGACAATCAAGCATATTCTGGGCTTGTCGGATTGAACATTCCCCAAACAGGATTAGATCATCTGCAAAAAATAGGTGAGACAGAGGCGGGCCTTTGCCAAATTGAATGGGAGTCCAGAGCTTTACCTCTATAGCATCCTTTATGATATGCGCTAACCTGTCCATACATATGGTAAATATGTATGGTGATAATGGGTCTCCTTGGAAAATTCCAAGGGATGGAATAAAACTCTCAGAAGGAGCCCCATCCCATAATACACGTAAATTCACTTAGGTAACAAGATCCATTATGGTGTAAACTAGCTCCAAGTGAAAACCAGCTGCAATGAGTGAATCCTGAATAAAGGCCCAATTAATCCGATCATAAGCTTTTTCGAGATCCACCTTTATGAGAAAACTTCCCTGTCCTCCTTTTTGTGTTCGCATACTGTGTATCACTTCTTGAACAATGATAATATTATCAACATTCTGCCTGCCTGGAACAAAACTAGACTGCTCTTCTGATATCAAAGAGCTCAAAAAAGGTTTGATTCGGTTAACTATAATCTTAGCAAAAATTTTATAATTAATGTTGCACAAACCAATTGGTCTTAACTGTGTCATGTTCTCTGGATTATTACTCTTAGGGATGAGTACTATATGTGTCTCATTCAAATCTGCCACACTAGACTTTTGAGAAAACACGTCCCTGCACTTCTATGTAAGGTTTGATTTTACCTGGCTCCATTGAGATTGATAGAAACCTGTATTGAAACCATCAGGGCCTGTTGCTTTATTGGGATTCATTGCAAAAAGAGCATCATAGACTTCCTTTTCATTAGGTAAACTTACCAGTAAACCCTTTGCCCTGTCATCCAACCTGCTAAAACCTACTTTAGTACAAGATTATGTCAGTTTAATCTGTAGAAAACAATTTACTAAAGTAGGATTTTGCTTCTGCCCTAATCAGGTCTGGAGTAGCTAACAAATGTCCATCCTCCGTGTAGATGGAATTGATTTTACGCTTGCTATTTTGAACCATGGCCACTGCATGGAAGAAACGAGTATTGTTATCACCCAGTGCTATCCAGGTATCACAAGACCGTTGTTTCCACATGGCTTCCTCCTGAAGTAGTACCAACGATAGTTCCTTCTGGACTTTATTCTCTAGATTCTTATCTCGCAGGGTATATCACTGACTCAGTCGTTTTTTAATTCCCCAAGTCGACTCAATAGTGCATTCTTATGATGGGATAAAGCGCCAAGAGTTCTCCTGCTCCAATACGTGAGTGCGGCAACTGTAGTCTTTAGATTTACCAAAAGGTCATTTTTTTCCTGCCAATTGCTGGTGATCACTTCGTTAAAAGTTTTTTCGAGCCTCCATGCTTCCTGAAACTTAAAATTCCCACTCGCCCTAGGATGTGTTTGTTTTTCCTGAAATCCTAGCATAATCGGATGGTGGTCAGAATTTACTCTCGGCAAATGTTCCAGATAGGATTCTTGCCAAACCTGCAACCACGGTATATTATAGAATCCTTTGTGACAAGTTCGATAAGAAGATCGACAACTTGATCATTAGTGGAGATGTAGCCAAAACAAAATTAGAGGAGGCGAGGGGTCAGACGTCCCCTCTTGTCGTGTCTAGTCACTTATTTATTTTTTTTATCATGTATTTTTTTATAATTCTGTCCACTCTTGTCATATTTTTCTTATAGTTCACCCACCATACCGTTTCTTTTTCAAATATTATTTTCAAATTATCTATTTTTGCTCCCTCTTAAAAATATTTCTAGTTGCATCACTAGATGTAGTTGACAGTGAGTAGTTGTTTCTTGGTGATAAGGCCATAAACAAAGTCAAATTCAATTTTGAGATAGTGAGAGTGAGTGTAATAGATTGGTTTTTTGGTTAAGTATAGCTTCAAGATTATCACACCATAATTGAAAAGAAGTTATTGGTAGAAATCTAATTTCTTTAAGCAATGAGATGAGCAAAATAACTTTATTGGTGGAGGTAGCAAGAGCTTGATATTCTAATTTAGTGAATGAGCGGAAGACAACACGTTCGTGAGAACTCCATGATATATAAGATTAGAACTAGAAAATATGTCAAAACTTGTGGTAGATTTGTTATCAATCTTATCACCACACCAATCAGCATTGCAATAAATGGATAAATAGATGTTGGGTAGCAAAAAATTTAAATCCCATAGTCAATGGTGCCAGTAAGATATCTGAGGATGTGTTTGACAACAATCTAGTGAGCAAGTGTTAGATTGTGCATATGTTGAGCAATGTTACTGATTGCAAATGCAAGATCTGATCGGGTAACTAACAAGAGACTTCCAACAATATGTCTGTATTTAGGTCATCAAATGAAGCATGGATTGTCATATTTGTGTCATTCGATTGCGATACTGAAGAGGCGTAATTCACTAAAGTTGCAACAAGTTTATAAGCAAGCATATGTGCACCTTTGACAAGATCACTTATATACTAGGACTAAGATAAAACAACCCTTTGTGCATATAACTAAAAAGGATATTAAATGAATGGAATTGAGTTTTGGGTGGAATATAATGAAATAGAGCTTCTTTGTGGTTTCCTAAGAAATGAGGCATGGAACAAAGACACTACGAAGAATTCCAAGAATTACGTACAAAGGAAACTTCTATCTCGTGTTGGTCATGGGTTGAGAATGGAAATTGAACTCTATGAGATTTAATCTCTCATTGTTCCTCAGTAGCTCATTGGTAGAGCGGTCGACTGGATACCTAGGCAACAAAGATGAGGAAGAGCGTAGTAAGCGACGAAATGCTTCAAGGATTGAAAATAAGCAGAGATTCGAAGATTTCTGAATAGGACAACCTTTCAAACTATTATTGAATCTATGGGCAGACAAGAGACAACCTGACAAACTAAAACATCTTAGTAACTAGAGGAAAAGAAACAAAAGTGATTCTCGTAGTAGTGACAAGCAAAATGGAAGCAGTCTAAACCGTGAACGTAGGGTTGTGGGAGAGCTATACATGTGTCATGCTGCTAAACGAAGCATACACTTGTATTTTAACTCAACGTTGGATAACATCGAATTGAACTACCTTTTTTAATAGAACTTTTTTGCCACTATTTATATCAAAATAAAAAAATTAATAGTCATTCAATGAAAAATCATTTGAATATAGTAGTTTTTCTCACAAGAGGCATATATCCAACATCCAATTACTTGGATCCTAAGATATAACTTAACTTGCCAATAACTTTGAGGTTAAAATGAGATTGAAAATGGGCAATTGCCTTTTTAAATGAAAATTAGAGATAAACATGCAAAAATCATCTACATAAACCATAAAAAAAACACCATTTGTATTATAACAGAAGAGGGATTGATCAGGTTTTAAACCTTAAAACCCAAACCATAATATAATATTATTTTTGTATCAGATATCCCAGAAACGTTAAAACATATAATTAAATTACAAATTTAATTCCACCCAACCTTTTAGCTAAGAACCAAAGATTTCAATCTGTTGACACTTACCAGGTTATGGCAATCAACTTTTTTAAGTGACAAGGTTTAATGCTAATCAACTTTGATAGACCTAAACATCATTAGGATTTTAAATGATAAGCCGTCAAACATACCATTCTCAACTTATTTTACCTATCATTCGAAACTTTCAATATAAATAAATATGTTTGCCAACTTTCTTTTCATGATTTAGACCTATGATATTAATCCAATTATACAGCAATTACCCTGCAAGTGCATATACAAAAGCGGTGAATTAAAAAAATAATTAACTGGGAAATAATTTCTTAGTTATTTAGGTTAACTATTAATATTTTTTTTTCATAATTTAATAAATTGCATTTTTTATTTGGATTATAAATTGAACTTATTCCATATCTCATTATTTTTATTTAGTTTAACATAAAAATATGACAGAAAATAAAAAAAAAAGTATATAAATGATGAGACACGTTTAACTTTAAAATTTACATGGTAGAAATACAAGCGAAATTTTGTTATTTTTAAATATAATATTGGAACTTCTGTTTTGAAAATAGTTAAGTTAGATTTTCATCATACATTTTTAGGAATACAATAAAAATAATACGAAAATGAGATAAGATAACAAAAATTTAATGTTGTTTGAACAACGTAATCTACGCTCACGGTAGAGAACAAGATAAATGTCATTTGTTAATCAGAATTAAAGCAATCGAGTTGCAAGTACCAGTTTAAAGGATATGGCACCGATTTGTTGGCTTTAAATAAAGACCACCGTACTACCAAACGCACAGATCAACTGGCGTAGAGTTATTGTAGTTTAACCAGAGATCTTGGGTTCGAGTCCTGAGTAGGCAGTTGCGTTAAAACTTGATTGGGAGAGCTTTGTCGCTCTTGTGGTTCTGCCCGGCTCGAACGAAAATTAGTCTGGGTGTCCAGGATACCTGCATAAAAATAAAAAATAAAGACCACCGAAAAACAAACCCTAAGCAAACATGAAAGCAAAATAGCAGTCTCTTTCTGTTATATATTGGTATAATGGTATCCATCAAAAACTAGCTTAGGGTTGTCTCTTTAGCCTCTCAGAAGCAGCAACAATGGCGGTGCTGAGTAGGGCATCGAAAGCAAAAAAGCCAAAAAAGCATATATTTATGGAAGAAAAAAGAATGGAGGAGACGTTCTTCGTGTCCCACAATACTTTATCAGCTTTTGTTTTCTCTCTTTGGTTTCTTTTTTCTTCCTTCTCTCAAACCCTACACTTCTATACTGTTCTGTGACTCTGCTGTACTAATAATGCTCTAGCTTTTTTGTCGATTAGACCTTCATGACCAACGATGACGTATTCTTCTTTTAATGTATATTATAACAATACAAATCGCCGGCGACGGTAACAGAGAACGGCAAAAATAAGTAGAAGATGGTTTTCTGTTGATGTTTTTTTATATATTAATGGATTGCACAATAGTATCCCCTTTGATTGCGTAACAGAAAGATTCTATAGCTCTAGTGTTTGAATTAGGACTATATTGAAAAATCTACGCAAAATACCAATACAATAAAGGTGCGGGATTTGACACTGGCTCCATAGAGGCGTTATGAGTCACACAGACTTTGACTTGCTAGTTCAGTTGATCTCTTTGAAACTGTCTGCCTTTAGTTTGTGGGCTAGTTCAATCCCTTAATTTCCTAAAACAAATTTAAAAAAATAGAGAAAATGGCATGGTTTTATGAATTACTAATATGCTTAAATAATAATATTCTAATACGAATAAAGTTGGAACTAAATATATATTATATAATCAATCGATTATTGATGAGACTCTTGAACCAGTGTTTGAATCGAAAATCTTAGTAACTATATTGATAAAATGTACAGAAAATGAGATGGTTTCATGAATTATTGCTATGCTTAAATCTTAGTAACCATATCGACAAAATGAGATGGTTCTTTTCCAGTTTCTCAGGTTCTATATGGTTCTCAGCTTTTAAATCAATTGTTCTTGTCAATCAAGGAAGCTGGCCAAATTATTCTACATAAAACTTAAATATTGTTCTATTACATTATGATTTCAATAGTATTGTCTTTATGGTATCATATAGCCCTCTCTGGCTAACCCTAATAACTGAACTTATTTCTTTTATGGATCCACCTCCCAACACATTGTCACCAACTATCCTTGCCTATACTTGGGCAATTCGTATTGTTTAGTTGGGTTTGCATATAAATTTTAAAAAATTGAATTTATTTACGAACCAAATCTATTTACGTCTTACACAAATTCAACCCGTATAACATTGTGTCATATTGTGTTGATTTTTCAGATCTAATAAAATTACGAGAGATTTCATAAGGTACTTTTTTAGAGTGAATTTTGATATGAAAATTTTGTTATTGAAGACTCTACTTATTCTACTGAAACTATGGTAAAATAATTTTTTTTTACTGAATAAATTAAATTCTCATATTTATTTTTATTGTATCTAATAATGACAAATTATCATCTCATTGAGTTCATTATTTAAGGGAGTCATAGTAAAAGGGGGAGTTTTATGGTGAGTCCCCTTAAAGAGGAGACTTAATGAGGCAAGCATTTCTGACTGTTAGATCCCGCGAAAATAAATCTGGATCTTCTATTTATTCAGTAACAAACAATTTTGATTTTACGTAACCAATACAGTTTAGTAAAATGAAAGTCCCCTCCTTGAATGTCCTCATATTAAAACTTATCATGGTAAAAGTCTTTTTTTAGGATTTAAACTTCGATCTATCCACATTTCAATAAAAAGTACAAGATTTATGACTTTTCATTTCAGTTTCTGTAATTACGAATACTATGATTTATGTTTTGAATAAATATGAATATGACATAAAAATTAAATTAAGAAACAGGAATATGAATTACGAATTAATTTTTATAAATTATATTTTATAAACTATATATATATATATATATAATTTTTATGTGTTCTATAAAATAAGTTTCTGTACAAAAGTTTTAAAATAAACTTAAAATGTAAAATAAAAAATATATATAACATATACGATATTTCTAGAGACCAAGATAGAGGATTCTACTAGGTTTTCTCTTAATAAAAGGTACGATTTGTTAGCATTTAGAAGCTTGGAAACATTAAATGTCATAGTTATTTCAATTTTTACAAAATGTTCATAAAGCTAAAATATCATGACAATTTGGTAAAATACTTCTATCTTAACAATTTCATAAACCAAGTTCGGTTGGATTGGAAGGGCTTGTGAGAGTACAATTGATAACGCCATAAATGAGAACAATAATGTTAGTTAACAAATAAATTCAAAAATATTTATAATTTCTACTTTATTCTTAAAAATTACTCTAAAAAATACTTGAAAATAATTTTGAAAACACGTCTTGATATTTTGTAAATTATGACAAGTTTTTTATCCTTCTTTTATTTTTGGATACTCGATAAAATATGAAGAAAAGTGATTCATTTGAGATTAGGGTTAACATTAATCTTGAAAATTTTTGAACAGAAAAGAATTAAAATTGAAAAAAATATTTTTGTTAAATTTGGGCTGAAAGCAATATTTTTTCTACCAAATGTATATAATAAAAATAATTTAAACAAATTAAGAAGGAAAAAAAAAAAAGGATTGTGAAGTGCAGTGGGCAGAAAATAGAGTGGTGGAAAAGACAAGACAATATGAGAAGGGAATAATAAATGTAGAGGAAAAGATGGGTGATGGACGGCTTGGATTTGAGATTTGAGAGACTAACATCAATCAAATAGGAAATCACTGAGAATATATCTAATGGACGGTTGAGATTTAATATGCCATCAATCATCATCAGAGTAATGCAGGTGATATTGTACGTCTCCTCTTTGACCAACAACCAAGACTAGCCGTTTGATTTGTCTTATAAACCAGTTAGACGACACAGCATAATCTTCTTAACATAATAATAATAATCAATTATGGCAACGGAGATTTTTAACATAAACATACAATAGAGACATCCAAGATCACACCCTTTGCAATCATAGTAACATTCTACGGCATAAAAATCGAAACTTTATGTATAAAAGCTTAAATTTTATCATAAAAGAGAGAGTTTTCATACCTAGTCTTGTTTGCAAGCTTTAGCCAATTGTGTGGGTGATTCAAACAAAGTGACTACAGCTTTGACACAAGATCGAGACTATTTTCACGACACCTGAAGACCCAAAATGTGATCCTCTACAAAACTACGCACATAATCAAAAGAAAACGTGTACCAACTATGAAAGAGTATTGTTAGAAAATAAAGAAGAGAAAGGAAAGTTAGTTTGTCCCACATGAAAGAAATATAAAAGGAATGAGTTGTATATATGTGGGAAAGTGTGGACTTTGAATAAGTCAATTGGTTTTGTTCAAGTTGGTACCTAAACACTTCTATATATTGCACTTTGGTCCTCAAGAGTTCGGCGATAGACCAACACCCCGACAACGACTCATCTCGCAGGCCCAAGAATTTCCAACAAGTATATGAATATCATCTTGTGTAATCTTTTGCACTTAGCAGCCTATAAAAATGTTCTTACTTTGTTTAGAATGTGAAGGAATCAAATTTTAGGTTTTTTGATGAAGAGGTTTCGGCCATGGCGTGTAGAGAGGAAGAAGAAGTTCAAAACTAGGGTTTTTAATTTCGAATCAAATAAACATATGATATATAGAATTTAATCATTATACATCATATAAAACACTCAATACATTAATTCAAAACCCCTTTTCATCCAACAAACGATGAGCTAATTAACTTTGATTATAACTTTGCCAGAATTAGAGCTTGAAAAAACAGAAGTTAATATCTCCAAAAAGCATTCAATCCCATCTTGAATCTTAAGCTTGGATTTAAGCTTTCCTTGGAGCAAGTAAGCTGCCATTTCCTTAGTGAAGTCCCCAAAATGATCCAAATATGAACCTATCATATACCCTTCCATTCTTACTTCCTTACCTACCAAGTTCAACAAATTCCTCACTCCTTCTCTTTCTGTCCACATCTGCATCAAATTTAGCATTTCTCAACAAAAAAAAAAAGGCAAAGATAATATATATGCATGAAGATATGTAAAACGAAAAGGATATGTATTTAAAACAGCTAGCATATGAAAAATTATATAGCCAAAGTAGATTTTCTACAGTTTACAAACTAGAAATTCCTTCAGCTATATCGAATTCAATGGAGATTTTTTTTTCGAACAAGGTTTATATATATGAAATTTAGAAGATAGCACGCATACAATACAATTATGACATGACAAAAATTGCATTGAAACCTAAATCGATCAAGTAAAAACATATGAGAGAGTACCTTATTATATCCAGAAATCATTCCACAAAGAGGGATTCGAGCTCGGGGGTTAACGTGGTTTATGACTGCCTCCAACATCTTACCCCCAACATTGTCCAGGTATAGGTCGATCCCGTTTGGAAAATATCTGTCGCGCAAATATATTGATATACAATTATGATACGATACAAATGATATAAATTTAATTTTTATAATAATATATATAGATAAGGATAATATTAGTAAAAAAAATATGACACGAGTACCACATGATTAATACAAATTGTATATAGTGACTTACTTGGTTAGAGCAGCATCAAAATCTGTCTCTTTATTGTAATTGAAAGCATCATCGAATCCAAGTTCATCTTTAACAAGTTTTACCTGAGGGGTATATATATATCCAATCAAATATTTTGCAATATATATCACTATGCAATAAGAAGAAACCAATGAATACGACAAAACTACTT
>CANYCX011426534.1:0-13542 GCA_948193385.1 Breynia disticha f. nivosa | reverse complement strand
TCAACTCTAAATCAACCATTTATCATCTTTGCCTTAAGCTTTAACCATACCAAAATCCAACCTATACAAGATCACATTATCAAAACCATTTCCCTAATGTCTTTTAATTATTTAACCATTCATTAACACATAATTTTAGCATCAAAATCCATTTAAACATAGGAATTCAACATCATTCTAATTCCAGCATCAACCAATTGTCAACCTTAACAAATCCTAAGTTCTTCCTCTCTTCCATCAACCTTTCTTCCTCCAAATCTATCCTAACAATTTTCTCATATTCAAACCATCAATCTCAGTTCAAATCATCATTTTTCCAGCAAAGAATTCACCATAAATCTGCCATACAACTCAGCAAACAACCTAATATCAACCTTAAGTAAACCTTAACCATCTTACCTTCAAATTAGGATGAAAGATTGGAAAAGAAACCAACCAAAAATCACTTCTCTGATCAAAACTCACTTTCCCCTGCTTCTTTCTCTTTGCTCTGGTTCTGAAACGAAAATAGGTGAATGAGGAGTGAGATTAGTTTCTCGATACTTCGTAAACCTATATTTTTTTCCAAAAATCGGCAATCCACGCATGGTGGAAGTGAACAACAAGTGGTCGGCACGACACCGAGTACTTCCTTGTCCAGTGCGCGTACTCCCTAATTCAACATTTCTCCGATTTTCTTCGATCATTTCGTGTCAACCTTCGATCAACCTTTCATATACCTTTATATATTAATGTTTAAACACGTATTTATTGTCATTTAATGACGAAAAATATTCAGAATGTTACAGAGGATATGTTGTGTGGTTGTGTTATGATTTTTCCCCTCATTTTTAAGCTTTTCTAGCTCTATTGATGTGTACAGGTGTTTTGATAACGTATATTAATAGCAAAATAACATACACTAAGTCAGGTCAGGTAACACACATTACCTAACCTTAACATACCTTAAAATTGAATGTTTGCAAAAATTTACGATTTATTTCAAATTCTCAATTTTTAAAATTTTATAATTTTAATTACCAAAATATTTTAGTGCTTTATTTTTAATCATCTGAGACTCGATTTTTGGTATTAAATAGGATTGCTAGACTTACTATTGAATAAGATTGTTAAATTTGTCATTAAATATGATTTTTGTTTACTACTTAGTGAGAAAACTAGATGGATTGTAATGCCCCAGAAAAATGATAATTTGATTGTTGGAAAGATGCCTATTTAAATTGGAATAATGTGTAATATAAGTTGTAAACATGTATATATAAGTATATCTATGTTGGGTGATTGAAAGAGAGTCGGGAATGAAAAGTAGAGTTGGAAATGCTGATCAACGTATGTTAACTATGGACCAAACATACATTATTCTTGTGAGAAGATGAATAACGTATGTTTAGGGGAAGAATAACGTACGTTATTCTTCCCTGTTTTCCTAGAAATCCATTTTTATTAACGTACGTTGATTTCAAAATGAACATATGTTATCGGGGGTCTAGACATGTCATTAAAAAGGCATAAACAAGCCAAAACTGAGGGAAAAACATTCTAAACCCTCCCAAAAACTCTCCCAACCTTAGAACCATTTCCCTAAGCCTTCCAAAACACAAAACCTAACCATAAACACGTGGATTTCAATGGATTAACAACAAATCTATCCCTCCATCTTATTCTCTTCGGATTAGGGTTTGAAAGCAAAGAGGGGAAAAGGTAAATTATCTAACCTAAGCTGAAATTTGAGTGAAATAAGGTGCATTTAGTAGGGTTTTGTTGGGTTTTCATAGTAGTTTATGAATCCATAAATATTTAATGGAAACATGATAGATTTCGAGAGATTGATGATTTTAGGGTTATGGGAGAATTTTGGGATTTTGAGGAATTGCTTAGATAAATGAGAAATTAAGCTTAGAATAATGTCTAGAGCATGAAATGTGTTACAATTTGTGTAGGAGGTGACAAACGGAGCCAAATCGGAGATTAGTACTGAATCAAGTCCGCGGAACGCGAGGTAAGTGTTCTTTGATGCTTACTACCGAATGCTTGCCTTGTATGGTAAAGTTATGTTACAAATATTTTCGTTGATGAATTGGAAATGGAAATAATTTAAATGAAAGGCTTAAATTTCTTATGTTTTATGTGGTTCTTAGGAATGAGTGTGGATTGTTTAGGAAAATATATGGGAGTTGTACTAGGCATGCTTTAAATGCAATTTTGGTGATTTGTGTGAGGAATGTGAGGTTTTGTCGTGTGTTAAGGAATGATGTGTGATGCCATGAATGAGATTGATTGAGTTAATTAAGGGCTAATGGTCGTAAAAAGGGAAAATGTCTTATGAATTGTGCAAATGTACAACATATGATCGTGATGATGTATGGTTTGCTTGATTGTGAAAATGGCCATAGGGCATGCTATGAGTTTTTGGGATAATATGAATTATGGATGTGGTATAATGGTATATGGATTAAGCTATGAATGCTTGGTTTTTGTATGACATGTTATGGACATTCTTGCCATAAGTTGGTTTTTTATGAATGATGTACTAAATGTTGTATGAAACAAGCATGAAGTTTATCATGAATTATGTTTGAGTATCAACGTGCACATTGTGAATGTTCCTTTATGATTATGATGAACTCTTTTGAGTTATAAATGTGTATGTTTATTTATGCCACGAGTTTGGCTATTATGAGCGTGTTGGCTTATGTTGTAATATAGATTGAGTTGTGGAACATTCATGTGCATGAGTTATTGTAAAATTTGAGATGAGATTGTAAATGTATAGAGCTGCATTCACTCATATCATGTGTACATGTCATGAGCATCATTGTGTGTTCATAAAAAGGGGTTTGTGCCCTATGAAAAAAAAGGGGTTTGTGCCCAATGAAAAAAAAGGGGGGTTGTGCCCAAATGTAAAAGAAAAAGGGGTTTGTGCCCAAACATAAAAGAAAAAAAAAGGGGTTTGTGCCCAAATGTGAAAGGAAAGGGGTTTGTGCCCACACGCGGGTAAAGAGGGGTTTGTGCCCAAAAACAAAAGGCTCTGGAGCAGAGCATTTGTATGTGAAAATGCATTAGCATTTGCATTTGCATTCATTATGCATACATGTTATTGACTTTATGGAAAAATGAATGAGTGTTGATTATGGTTATGATATAAACGTAACTTGTGATTGGATGATAAGTGCTCTTATATGAGCTTTATGGAATGAGCCTATGTTATATGTTTTTATGTGAAAGTGTATGTGTATGGAGATTTGAAGTGGATTAGTTTGGAATAATGATAATGGGATGATTATGTTTTGAGTAAAAAGGAGTATGAGTTTGTGTGTTATGTGATGTTATGTGATGTTGGAAATTTGATGCTAACAATGAGGGATGTGATATGTGTTTATGAATGAAATGAGGTTTGTATGTGCATGTATTGAATTGTTGAGATTGATGGTAAAGTGTTGTTTATGATCTTGATAGAAAATGTGTTTGTGATTGCGAAGCAGGGCCATGATGAAGTGAGTCGATTTTGCACACCATGTTAAGCTGTATGAGTTGTGTGTTCTATATGAACATATGATACATGTGGGAATTTAATGGTGAAAATGGTAGATTATGTGATCTTGATTTTGTTAGGAAAATATGAAATGGGTTAATGAGAACTAAAGATAAATGGTATGATATGTATGGTGGTAAATTGGATTGTAAGTAATCTAAAAACGAAAAAAAAGAATACACGATGATTAAGCGTATGTTTATGTTATGTTGAGTTGTTTGATTCCGCAATGGTTTATGTGGTTTTATGACGTTGGAATGGATAGTTGAGAGACTAAAATGGTTGGTTTGGACTTGCTTGAATGGTGTATGAAATGCTTAAGTCTCAGAATGAGTTTAAAAGTGGACATCTTTCTTTTGGAGGGCCTTAACATACGTTAATGCAAGTATTAATGTACGTTAAGGTGAATAATGTACGTTACCAATGTGGTAACATACATTATTCTTCACCTGGAAATGTGGTTTTTCCTGTTGATGAATAACGTACATTAGGGCTTGATAAACATACATTAATGTGGTCCAGAAACCTAGTTTTAGCCTAAATAACGTAATAATGATTATCTCAAGTAAGGTAATGACCTAGGATGAATTCCTTAACATTTAAAACACCTAAAAGACTTGTTTGTGGTATGGCTATGGT
This sequence comes from Breynia disticha f. nivosa, assembly GCA_948193385.1. Taxonomy (NCBI): domain Eukaryota; kingdom Viridiplantae; phylum Streptophyta; class Magnoliopsida; order Malpighiales; family Phyllanthaceae; genus Breynia; species Breynia disticha. The sequence goes on along the minus strand of CANYCX011426534.1, from coordinate 9,371 downwards.
TAGCCATTAGGGAATTTAGGCGCGAATATGGAAATTGTGTTCCACGAGCACACCCGTGTTGGCCGAAGGTTCCCCTGCACCCTAGCTTAACAACACTAGGGTTACTTACTGAGTATTTCTATATACTCACCTTTCTTTTGTTGTTGAATGTGAGTAGAGTGACAAGTACCATTGACGGGACTACGTGATCGACTAGGCTAAGCAGTGCGATACTAAGGGTCGAGCTCCTAAGGTTTTGGTTATGTATGTTTGTATGCCTATACATGTATTAGTATAGGAGTGAATTGCAATCAATGCATGTAAACCGTTTTCCACAGCTTCCGCATATTGAACTTTACTTTGGGTACGACCAACCTTGGTCTTTGTGAAATGATTTGTAAACCCTATTTCTAACGGTTTTCTCTTCAAACCTAATTGTTTTAAAAAGAAAAAAAATAAAAAAATGGTATGAAATTCATGGTTTAAAATGAAAATGAATTTGTCGAATTTAGGGTTCACATGGATTTAACTAAGAGGGTCAAAACAATGTCATTTTAGTCACACAGTCCTGATGTCACTTTGCAAAACTTGTTATTTTTAAGTGGCTTTGCTACCTCACCAAAAATCTGGTGCACCTACTTTGAAACTTTTCTAGCTTCGCCACTACGTGTATTTGAATACTCTGATGTAATAATAAATGTTAAAATGTGGTTTTTAGGTTATGAATGAATGAAATGCATTTGTATGTATTAATGAGTAACATCTGATGTATCTTGTTATGTTTTTCCAAAATACGTTAAACTTGTGGTATGTGAATGTTATATGTACGGACAGTATAGTTGCTTGGTTGCGAAGAAAATTATTTGAAATTAAGCATGTACAAGATTATGTTGGAATTGAGTGTGTGTTAACATCTTATGACAGATTATGAATTGATTTGGGGGTTGATTTATGATTTTTGTAGATGTGCTTAGTATATGATTTATGTGTGTTGATTCACTACAAGATTTTGTGCATTTAGCATTCAAAATTTAGAGTCGAACTTTGGTTGGACACTAAATTCACGCATTTAAATTCCACGTGCACACTAAATATTGATCGTCCACATAGACTCTAAATTTAGTGTCCACATGGATATTAAGTAGGCAGAATAGTGAATAGTGTAGCAAAAATTTTGGCGGAGTGATTTAGTTTCCACGTGGACGCCAATTTGGAGTTCGCATGGACGCTAATATTTTAGCGTTCACATGGAATCCAAAATTAGATCCACGTAGATGCTAAAAAGTTAGATGCTATGAATAGTGACGCGGGAAAATTTCCCGCCAGATTTGGCTCCCACATGGATGCTAAATCTGGCACGAAATTTTCCCTCCAAAATTATCTGTAAATATGTTGTGAATCTTCTTACAAGTGTATATCATATACACTTACCTGAAATATTGTGATCGATTGTGTTCGAAGGTGAGAGCGACGAATCCTTTGGAGCATTCGCTTCGTTGGAAGCTTTAACTGATATAACTACAAGTTTTAAGTAAATTTTACTTGTTTTTATATTTAAATGAAGTTCTTATTTACATTAATATATGTTCTAATTATTATGCATATAGTAAATTTGAATGTTTGTATTTTTTATTATTGTATAATTATTTTAATTTTTACGTGCATATATGAATTGTTTAATTAATTAAATATAGTTTATGCAATTATTTAGATACGAAACACTAAAAGAATATGCGTGAGTAGATGTATGTTCGTACTATTGATGGTTTATTGAACGGCAAGTTTATTGCTGATGTTGAACAATTCATGGAGTTTTACATGTTGAATGATATGTTCGATGCGATTAATTAGTTAGTACATTGTTCATGTAAAAAGTGTCAAAATAGAAAATTTTATAGTCCAGAAAAAGTGAAGGAACAAATTATTTACCGAGGATTTGTAAGCAAAATAGAAAATTTTAAAACCCTACCCGTCGTGGGTTCGGGTCGGGTACGGGTTTACTCCTCTGGGTACCCCACACCCAAACCCGCTTATATACTCACTCATTTAAATTATAAAAATATAAGTACAATCTATCAATATCTCTATACGCTGCAGTTTCTCTTCACTGCCCCATTTCCTTCATCATTTCCTTTTCTTTCTCTTCTTTTATGTCCTTCTCTCTCTCTCTCTTTTAACCTTATTCTCTGTTGTTTTCGAAATTCACTCTTTCTAAATCCCTGCACCTACTTCTTACCACAAAAAATCTTGGCCAAATCACTCAGTTGTAGCCCACAAACACTCTGCTTCAAGGCTAAATCTCAAAATTAGATCCACAAAATAGAGAGGAAAATAAACAAACCATTCTCTTTTATGTTTTGTCTTTATGGTTTCTCAAAACCGAATTTTTTTTTCTCAAAACCACCTTTGTTTTCTTTTTATAATAATTTTCCTTTTCAATAAGCTCACAACCTTATTATGTGGAAGCCTGTTTATGCGTCTTGTTAATTGGAGATAGCCAATGTAGGGAGACAGTAAGGCTTAGGATTTGTCTTTGAAATGGGTATTAAACGGGTAACGAGTACCCGTGGATAGTAATATTAGGGTATAAAATGGGTACAGGTATCATCTAAGCGGGTTTAGAGTGGGTTCGAGTAGTGAATATGTTAAACGGATACAGGTACAGGTTCTAAATTTTTTACGGGTACCCAAACCGGTTACAACCTACTTATGATGCGAACCCGATAAGGTAAATTTTAATGACGACATTGGTCTGACATTTTTGACACATAGCTTTAGGATGAATATGGAGCATATGATTTATGGCGGATTTGGTGTTCGTACTAATATGGATATCAATTATAACCACCAAAATGATGATGCATAAGAAGTTTTGAACGTTCAACACATCCCAGATCCCCAAATTTGAAAGCTCAATGTATGTACAATATATTAGAAGCTGCGAATATGCCATTATGGCCTGGATGCGATATTAGTCAATTCGCAGTGGTGACTGAATTACTTAGTTTCAAATAAAAATTAGAAAAACAAAGCAAAGATGCGACATGTTATCAGATTATGCTAGATACATTTTCACCCATAAACAATGTTACCGGAGACATATTATGACACGAGAAAATTGGTTAAAGGACTAGCCTTTTTGTACAAAGAAATTGATTCTTGCAAAAATAATTGCATGATTTATTGAGGTGCAACCGCAGAGATCGATTCTTCCAATACATGTGGATGTCCAAGGTGAAAGCAATGGAAGGCTAAACTAGTTCCATATTCATAGATATTCTATTTGCCGATCATAAAGACGTTACAAAGATTATTTGCATCGAAGTCCACCGATAGTCACATGCGATGGCATGCAGAGCACGTATAGGAAGGTGTGTGAGACATCCTTCAGATGTCAAGGCGAGGAAACATTTCAATCGTGTGCATTAAGATTTTGCTGAAGAATCTCAAAACATGATGTTGGGCTTGTGCATGGATGGTTTTAATCCATTTGGAGCATCTGGTTAACGGTACTCTTATTGTCCAGTGATCTTGACACCGTATAACCTCCCTATGTCGAGGTGCATGCGAGATGAGATGATGTTTCTAGCTATCCTATTTCTAGGACCAAGGATTCCGAAGCAACAATTAGATGTCTTCTTACAACCACAGAAGACCCCCTTTCCACTTGTTAGCATCACCATCATGTGTGCCACAGACGGTCCATCTTGCCACTTCGCCTTCCGTGCCAGCACAACCGCTTCTGGCCACAATGTCTGTCGCGTCGAACTTCAATCTTTCTGACGAGGACTTCAACACGACTTTAATGTTGAGTTTACATTGCCAAACTTACCTTAGCTCCATACTACCATTGGCTCGGAGCCTCAGCCTTCATAGCATATAATGAGACGCCCAGTTCTACTGTCTCAATTTCATGACAGTCATGAGGCTATGATCCAAACATCATCTTTCAATTGACTCGATTGAGTGATGACATGTAAGTAATTTTTAATTTAATTTATATATATTTCATTACTAAGTTTTATATCTTTAAATACTTCTTTAAAATTTTGTAGTCTGGAGCCTATGAGGATATTAGTCGTTACTCCATATGGATTATTACGTCCTCACCCGATTCAATAGCCCATGAACGGAAATAGGCTAGCAAGGAATTGAAAGAGCGTTGGTTCGAAGCATGGAAGGTACGTATGTTTCTTTTTTTATTTAATGTATACTTATTTCTTTTAACTTTCATTTCCTAATAAGTTTACTTTTTTTAGTGAAATTCAGTTTGGGACCTAACAACTCCGAAAATGACAGGAAAGGAAGTCAAAAAATGGGAAAAGCAGTATGGTTGTAAATACCACCGCATTATTTAAAAGGTGCTTAAAGCAAAGTGCTAACTGCAGTGGATTGATTCTTCGAATCGGGACGTATGAATGTGTATTGGGGTATGTCAGAGTACCAAGCAAAGTAAGCAAAACAAAGGGTAAATCGTCTGTCTCGACCAGCCTTGCACACTGAGGTTAATCACGCACAGCCGACACCGCCAGAGGATGGTAAGTTTTTACTTAATTTATTTAATATTTCTTTTCTATTCAATTATTAATTTCTAACGATTTATTTTAGGAGGCCGAGCTCAGTCATTCTGTCGGGCCTTTCGAAGTTTTTGTGCGGACGCACATACAGTGCAGGGATCGGACCTAGTTCGTTGACGAGTGAACTGCGTATGTTCATGTAATTTTTTTTTCAAAATCTCTATTAATTTTTTTAATTTAGTTCATTTAATATATATATATATATATATATATATATATATATACATATATATACATATATATGACTTAGTTTTTCTCAACTGGCACCCGTCCAGACCGTACTTCATCAACGGTCTTTCGAGGGCAGCACGAGCTTGCAGATCAGTGCAAGGCTTACATAGAGGTCATTAGCAGGGTCGGCCCTGGAGGATCTATTTTTAGCATGGGTTTCGCTGCTTTTTGTTTTTTACCGAGTAAATTTGCAACCCCCAACGAGACAGCACCGTGTCATGAAGATCGACTGAAAAACCAGCAACTTCGTACTCGAGTTGACATGTCAGAGCACCAACAAAAAGAGAACCACCGACGAATCACGGATCGCTTACAACGTTAACAAGAAGAGTATGAATGGCAAATCGTGGATCTTTTGCAGCGCCAACAAGAGGAAAATGACCAACGATTTGCGAAAATATTGTAGTAGATGGACTTGTACTTTTCACGTTCACACGTTGATGCCGATGGCTTAACATCTCACCAGCCACCTCGACCTCTGACCCCTTGTAGGATAGTCGTATACATGTACCTTTATGATTTACATTTATAATATTTGATTTTGGATTTTGTATATTATATTTTATTTTGATATTCAATTTAATATTTATTTTATATTTTCATTTAATGAGCAATTTATAATATTATTTTTTTATTTTGGGTCGAATTATTTGGAATCCATGTGGACTCCGATTAAATTAGCATCCACGTGGACTCCAATTAATTTAGCGTCCACATGGACTCCAAACAATTTAGTGTCACATGGACTCCAAAATGTTTGGAGTCCATGTGGATGCTAAAATGTTTGGCGTCTACGTGGATGCTAAATTAATTGAATCCATGTGGACTCTAAAATACTTAGAGTCCACGTGGAGTTAAAATTTAGACTCCACATGAATACAAATTTAGAGTCCACGTAAACTCTAAAATATTTGGAGTCCACGTGGACTCTAATTTTTTAGCGTTCACAAATTTTTTAGTATCCAGCATTTTAACGTCAAAATTTAGCGCCCAACTTTTGAACGCTAAATGCATTTAGCATCTAAAAATTTGCACGCTAAATACACAGTTTTTTGTAGTGGTTGAAAATGGAATAATATAAACAAAGATTGATATAAATTGATTAAAGAACATGTGATATTAAAATATGAAAATTTGATTATAGTGTCGAAGGGTACATATAATAAAATAGTACTAAAGGGTACACTTATTTACCATGTAGCATCATAGGATGCATGATTGAGAATTTAAGAATTCCAAAGGGTACATATATTGTAAATGGTACAAAAGGGTACACATTATTAATTATATGGCATCGAGGGATTCATGAGATCAAAGTTTTTAGTACCAAAGGGTACATTCGAGAATTTGATTACCAAAGGGTACAAATAAAGCTAATGAACATCGAAGGATGCAACGTGCATATATAAAAAATTTGATTAGTGCCAAGGGCCACATTGATTATGTATATACATGGGAAACAATGGTACACGTATTGAATGAGACACCGAAGAGTGAACATAGCTATATTGTGGATCAAGGAGTACATATAACATTTTAGCATTGAGAGATGTTGAGAGAGAAACATTCATAAGAATACCATGAAAATAGGAATTATGAAATGTGGCAAGGATGTTTATGTTTTGAGACGATTGTGATTGACACATATGAATTGGATGTAAGAATTGATGAGTTGATATATTTGGAAAAGAGATGATAATTTAAGAATACTATAATGGCTTGATTTGAATTACATGTTTGGTTGAGACTACGATTTAACTATGTGATTGTAATTGAAGGATGCAATGATTTGTTAAATGTTTTGAATGATTGAATGCTTATTAAGTGTAGTGTTGTGTTTTACAAATTAAAGAAAGGATAAAGAAGATAAAAAAAAGTTGATTGTGTGTTAAATAAGCAGTGAGTACATTAGGCTTTATATAGTCAGACAAGTGACGTATATATTTACTAAGTATTCATACTCATATATCTTTATTTTGTGATATTTGATTAAGCAAAGTTTTGGACAGTTGAGTAAACTGCACTATATCATATTCGTTCCAAATTTTGGGAAAAGTATGTCCAGAGGTCAGAGATCCATCTGCAATGTTTTACTTTTGGATTGTTTATGTTTTGAAAGAAAACTTGGTTTAACAATGTGTAAGGAATTTTGGGAATTTTTAAATGTGCAGTATTTATTAACTATACTATAGTTTGAAAATTTATAATTGTATGATGAAATTATTTTTTATTGCTTCCACATTTTTAATAGACAATTATGTGTGTCCACTTAACGGTTGGAATTAGGAGAAAACCAGTTAACAATTAATAACCTGGACATTCAAATTAAATAATATTGGGGCATCACAATAATCAAGTGAGAGTATCCATTTATGCGTATGATAAGTTGAATAAAATGCAAAAAAAATTTAATTCAAATTAAATAATATAGTTATTTTATTTTTCTAAATTCTCAAGAATTTATCTATCAAAAATTTAATTCTGTTAAATTTTTGGGAGGTTACAGACACGGCGTCCCAACCGGGTTTATATTGAAGGATGATGAACATTTTTTTATTTTATTTTAAACAAAATATGAATATTTGTTGAAATTTATTGTTATTTAAAAGCTAAAACTATGATATTTTTTTTGTTTAATTAGTTTTAATATATTTGGTTATTTAATTGTCTTCAATAATTATTTTATTTTAACTTATGAAGTTTAATAATTATTTTTTTTATGTAATTATTGTTTATCTGATCCGAGTAATGACCCAATAGTTGAACTAGTGACTAATTGACCTTATTCTCAGTCCAGATCGAGTTTTAAAATACTGATTTGTTGTTTACTTTAAAATTGACTTCATGAATGATTATCTCATTGTTTATATAATGATGGATGATCCATAATTTTAAACAAAAATGATAGAAGAAACTATTTTAGACGTTTCAAATTAAGTGGTCAACATATAAAGACATGATAAAAATCAAACACTTTTAAGGTACAAAATTAAAAATTAAAATTTTAATTATATATAAAATTATGTTTTTAATATCTTTTATATTAATAATTATGTTGCTTTATAAATATAAAACTAAATGCATCTCACATATCTTGAATATAATTTTTTTAATAAAATTAACCATGCATAACATGGACATTATGCTAGTGCAAGATAGAAACTGAACAAATACCAAATTGTCCATTAAACAATGACTTAAAGTACATGACTGCTAACTTGCAAAATTAATAAATTATTATGTGTAATCTTTGTTATCTTCATTGCTAATTTGATCTTTCAAATGCTGATTTTAGTAACAAGATCAGAAAATACTCGATTTAATATTTCAAATCTCAATTCTAAATAACTATGATGTCATGTCAATATTTCAAATGCTTCTTTGTTAGATTTAGATATATGATATAAGATAAATTTGTAATTGTAAACAAGCCATGAGAATTAAAAAATAGTAATTAAGTTAATTTTAAATAGTAGTTATCATGTAGTTTTACACTATCATGTTTATTTGATAAGTTATTTTAATTAGATAATAAATACTTAGATGAATAAGATTGTATTAAAAATATAAAATTTAATTTGATAAAAATAAAAATAATTTTAAACAATAAATAATATATATAAAAATAAAGTAATATAAAAATATTATCTAAAATAAGATGAAAGGAGTATATATTATTAATTTTTTTTATTTGACGATATACTGAGGCTTATCTTATCGTAAACTTTGTTTAAAGAAAAAAAAAGATATAAGTTTGGAATGTTGTGTGAAGGATGGCCAAATAAAAGATGAATCATTTCATTATCAACCAACAAATTACGGCTACTCTTCAAAATTAAGATGATGAAGACATGAATTTCAAAAAAAAAAAAAAAAGATGATGAAGACATGTTGAATTAATGGAGATTCCTTTAGCTAAGAACCGTCCATTTTGATGACGACGTTTACATTAATTTTAGAAAAGAGCAAGTAAAATGAAAGCTTTCTTGCCAATAATCTATGTAGCATTTGACCAACAAAAGCATGATATGCTAACATTTTTTTCGATTTATTTTATTTCTTAAAACAAGACAACAAAAAATACCCAGAAATTATATTAATATTAAAAGATTTGGACGTAAGGTTATTTTTTTTAATGTGAGTCAGCCAATAATATAGAGTAGCCTGAAGTCGAGCCATAAAAATTTGGAAGAGAAACCGTCCAAATCGAAATCATAAAAAGGTTATGAATCGGGGTGTTTTAGTTACGGTTAAAGTTTACCGTTTTTCGAACCGTTGAATTGGTAGTACAATCGGCGGTTTAACCAAGCTCAGCCGTTGTAAACGCAACCAGCTATATTTGTTACGATTAACTAACTATAACAAATATGGTTATTGACTATTAGTTTCATTTCTCACATAGTCAATTGAACGCTTGAAACTTAAATTATTTTTTCTTTTCTATTTACCTATAAATATTCTTCATGGTTTAGCATTCATTCAACTTGCACGTTATTTATCTCTCTTTATCTATGAAGTTCTATAATGAACATTAATGAAAATATATTATTTTATTAAATTTGAAAAAGTGTATATTTGTACTCA
>CANYCX011426490.1:0-11610 GCA_948193385.1 Breynia disticha f. nivosa | reverse complement strand
ATGTTATATTCTATAGCTTATTTCAATTATATTTAATGTGAAAATGTATCATCATTTTTTTAAATATATTTATGAGAAAAATATTTCATAAGAATTATTTCTAAAAAAATCTTTTTTTTACCCACAGATTTATTTTAAATTGTTAAATATTGGTCACAAATAAAAATAACCTTTCAAAATTAATGCAATTAAAATTCTTGAGAAAAGAATATGTATTCACAAATCATCTCTCTTCTGCACTGCAATAAAATAAAACAGAGATTAGTTCCGCCCAATATCCAAACAAATCTCCAAAACCACCAGACTTGTATTTGTTCCCTTCTAATCTACCTCCCTTCCCCATTCAAAAAAAATTGCAACTTTTTCATCAATCGATTTCAATTTGACAAAACCCTGCAATGGGTACTACTGGATCGGACGTAGAAGCCGGATTCGCCAAGCTCCAAGGCGAAGACTTCGAATACTACATGCAAACTTATTCCATCATCCTCGGCCGCAACTCCAAAAAATCCACCGTCGACGTCGACCTCTCCAGTCTCGGGGGCGGCATGAACATTTCCCGCCACCACGCCCGTATATTCTACGACTTCACGCGCCGCCGTTTTGCCCTGGAGGTTCTAGGAAAAAATGGGTGTCTGGTGGAGGGCGTGCTCCACCTTCCGGGGAACCCTCCGGTGAAGCTGGACTCGCAAGACTTGCTGCAAATAGGGGATAAAGAGTTTTACTTTTTGTTGCCGGTGAGGAGTATATTAGGAGGGACGAGAGGACATGGGGGGTACGGTGGAGGGTACGAGAGAGGACTGGTTGCGGCTCCCAAAAAGGGGAGGGGGAGAGAGCTTTATGAGGAGGAAGAGGAGGAGGTCGTCGGAGGGAAGAGAGGCAGGAGAGAGTGGTTTGATGGGTATGGATACGGTGGTAGTGGCTCTGCTGGGAAACCTGTGATTCCGCCTGCTTTAGGTTGCTAGTGTGTGTTTTCCTTGCTTTTTCGTTGTGCTTTTGTTGCTTTGCTGTGTAAAGATTGTTACTTTTTTGGTATATGCTAGGATTAAGTTCAGTTTCGGTTCGATTGGATTATGAATGAATTGGTTCTGGTTGTTTTAACAATAGTCCGGATTGGTATGGATATTGTTGGTGTAAACGAATTGGTTTTGATTGTTGTAATAACAATGCAGATCATTGTCGACATTGTTATTATAAACAAATTGGTTTTGCTTACTGTAATCAAAATGCAGATCGGTGTCGACATTGCTATTATAAACAAATTGGTTTTGATTGTTGTAATGATTATGCAGATTAGTGCCGACATTGATATAAGAAAATTGGTTTTGATTGTTGTAATGATATTTTTTTTATTAGTATCAATGTTGTTATTGTAAGCAAATTGGTTTGAATTGTTGTAATAGCAATGCGGATTAGTATCACCATTGTTAGATGTTAGATGGTAACGCTGATTAGCGTCAACATTTTTTTTTTTTTGATGCTTTTGATTGTGATTGCTGGTGCACCGATGGTTTTAGGATTTGAGATCTAGGAGAAATGTGTGAAGGAGTTATTGTCTTGTTATGGTTGTGCGTTGTCTTTCTTGTAAGATTTTATCTTTATAAGCGTCGGACAGGATGTGAATTGAAATATTTGCATTTTGGTATCTTTCGAAGTGTTTTTGAGAATTGCTATTATCTTTCATTATATGTTGTTTGAAGTAGGTGCATTCTTTTTTTTCTGTATATACATCTTTGTGGGATCAAATTCTGATGAACATTGGATCCATAAACTGAATTCCATTGGCCTCATTCCGTAGCAAATAGTTTGCCTTTTCTTTAATCTCATTCTCACTGGTTTCACTGCAGTTCCTGCTCAGAAGAAGGCAGAGGGAAGGCTGCGGCCCGATCGTGAGTCAGACAACCAGCAGCTTTTACAACTAGAGGAGAAAGATGTTATATCATCTGTAGCCACTGTGTTATCTGATGGCTGTGGTCCTGGAGACTGGATGCCTATGGAGAAACTTCATGCAGAGGTTAGTAGGTTTGCTAATTTAAAGCTGTCAGCATTCTCTTTGGGAGAGATCAGGAATTTTAATTTAGATGGTTGCATTTTAACATATCGCTATTGATGATAATTTTATATTTGGCGTTCTAGCTTGTCGAATCATTTTATCGTGGCTAAGAGCTTTATTTTGGTGGTCTTTGGTACTATATCGTACCACCAGACCCACACTTCTTAGGAATGCAATTTATAACATTATCATTATGTACTTGTTTGGATGATATCTTTATTTGTTATTGTCTCTGTAAATGCGGATTTTGGCAGCATCTTGACAGGAATAAATCCTTTAAGATCCTGTTAATATTCTGTTCAGCTCATAATCAATTTGTTGACAAGCTTAACACCAAAATGATTGATTGTTTTAGGCTTTCACTCCACTTTGCTTGAATATAAGAAATTCATTTAGGATTTTATTTGTGGCATCATCAGGGCAAATTGAATGTGAAAAATTTTTTATTGTCACTTTGTAGTCAGTGAACTTTCTGTAATATTGTTCCATATATTTGAGGTTTTCATGTCCGTTCTCTAAAATTACATGTAATTTTGCTCTTGTTTCAGTTGAAGAAGCAATACAGCCATGTATGGCATCATAGTCGCGTACGAAGGTATCTCACATCTGAAGACTATCCTGGTCCAGAAGCCGAGAGCAAACCATGGTATGGCCTGCTTATGTTGCTAAGAAAATACCCAGAGCACTTTGTTATCAACACAAGATCGAAGGGGCGAATTACACAGGAGTTTGTCTCTCTGGTATCACTGGTTACATGAATTCAAGACATTAACAATTCTGCTCAAGGATGTAACTCATTGGAACTGTGTCGTCGTTGATTTCTGGAACTTTGTCCAATGCGTCTAGCAGTGGTTTCTCAAACCCTTTCGGTGCATGTAAAGAAAAAACCTGGATGTAAGCTTATCATGTTGGTGTTGTTTCTTATGTCCTTCTGACATATTCTGTATATTATTTTCTGCCAAGGGGAATTTCTAACTTTAGTGCAGTTTTTGTAATGTAGCACTTCTTTTTATTGAATACTAGAAACTTTTTGCAATTGTTGGTTGACGTTGTGGTATGAGAAATGCTATTGGCAAACCATGATAACAATGTTCTATGAAATTACCACAATGAGGTGTTACGTAGCTTGAAGTGCGTGTTGCCACTCATCATTTCCAGGCTCGAACCAATTGTGGATAGAGCTGTTAATTCGTGCCTGATGTGTAATAATCGTGTTGTATTATTTACTATCAAATGTCATTATTTATAGTATAAACATTACAAAAATTGTATTCGTATCTTTCGTGTCATGTTATAAACGTTAGTAGTAGAGCTTCCTTGTTGGTAGTCCGGGCTAGATTGTGAAATCTACTTCCCACTGATGAATCTTATCTGTTTGTTTCTTTTCCAAAATCAGCAATCAAGAAGATATCCAGAACCCAATGATAAATCTTCCATCAGTCAAGGAAATTAACAACTAAGACAGACAGATATCTTAACACTTGGAAAGGAGTCACCCTTTCAGCACATTCATCTTGTTGTGACCTTGTGGAATCCAACTTCTAAGCCAATACCTTTTTAGCGAGGGATTCTTCATCAAGCCCTTGTATAGGAGACCATTCTGGCCACTTCAGCCAACCATCTTTCTCTTTCTTCCTTAACACTGACTCTATAACTCCTGAATGTCGGTCTTAGCCAGACTCTAGCATAAACCACTGCCATATATAGAGGACAGATGAGTTACAATACATATGGAAAATAGAGAATTTTCTTTAGAACAGTGAACTTATAAGGTAACATTGTAGGTTGCATTTTGTCCAGCAAATGAATTGCTGTCTTGTAGAGACAAAAAAAAAAAAGAAAGCTACAGCTTTCTACAATTTATCAGCAGGTTCATCGAAACATATAGGAGACAGTGCCATCTAATATTGCACTTTATTTGTCCCCTTTATTATCGAGACGAAATTGTATAAATCTACCATAGGATGATGAACTCTACCGCAATCAGCCCTAATAGGGGCTTTTTGTCCGCCAAAAATGGAGGCATGTCAAGCTCTGGAGCAGTTAGAACTTGTATATTCTGCATTGATGTTATAACGTTCAAGATGCAGATGAATCTGGCTCCACCTCTTCTGAGGTTGAATTGCCGTTGGCTTCATGTTCTCCGTCCCAATCGCCATCTGGTAATACAGGCTCCATTTTCTTCGGCAACCCTCCTCCGATTCTTCTCTTATGCTCTGAAGTTGATACGAACGGAAAATCAATTAGTATCTAAAGATGAAAGAACAAAAATGATATTATGCTGAAAGGAGAGATTACTTTTGTTATTAATGGCGCTGCGCGTAATCGCCAAGAATTCATCCCACTTAAATTTTCTTAATTCTTGCTTCTCCTCCTCAGAGAGCTCAAAGTTGGGTTCTCTCCCACACATGAAAGCAGCCCTGCAAATATAAAAGCCCTCTAATAAATGCAAATGTAGTTGGACCTGCTCGTGGTCATGATTAAAGAATTTTAAGACACAATCTCAGGTAATTCAAAAACCAGAAAAAAATCACACAAAATCACCAGCATAATAAGTTTACGACTCGCTTCTGCGTCCTGCACAAGGACGGTACACCATTTTATTGCATTCTAGGATTTCAGACTAAATAAAATTCCGTTCTTAACAATGGTTTAAGGAACTATTCATCACACAACACCAGTGTGCATGCTTGATCAAGGACCTTGGTTGGTTAAAAAAATCAAGTACCTTGAGAGCCAACCAGACAGATCTTAAAATGCTCACCACATCAGACTCATTTATGATCCATTCCGTTAATGATAAAGATCTAAACTATAATTTTCTTATGCTATATTGAAATATTGTCGGCTCAAGCCCAACCCTGTCCAGATTCAGGTTGTGCACAGAGAATACAATATCCTATATCTGTAATGCAACAACAACTGACCAATTAAAAATAATGAATGATACAACATTTCAACTTCTCGTATCTTCTTCAGCTGTCTTAAGATTTATGCAGAAAAAATGACAAAAAGAACAGTCAGTGCATGCAGGCAATGGCACATAATAATTCGTTCCTCTGTTGCTTAAGGCATCATTCCTTGGTGGTTTAGGATGAGAACATGAATGCATCTCTCAAACTCCCATATAGTAATTAAAAAGGAAGTTGCTTTTGTATATTATCACAACTTAACACGATACCAAAACTCCCATCAATATATGTTCATGCAGATGCTGCAAATGCGAGCTCTCAGCAGAACTTATGAGATACTGGCAAAGGCAATATAGCAAGCATTGTATATTAATATTTCTAGTACTTATGCAAAATATAGAAATTAGATGAGTTTCAAACTGTCACCTGTCATACAAACGGGCAGCCTCCTCTTGCGAACCAACAGTTCCCAAGTGAATTTGCTTCTTATCGACTTTAATAGCTGCCTGCCATTTCATATTTTTGAAATAAACACCTCTCATAAGGCATGGTTCTTGGTTTTGAACATGCTTCCTCCTGTGCCGCTTTCGGCGCTTAACTGGTTGCTCTACTGCACAAAAGAAAATATTTTACTTTTCTACAAGCAAAATACCAAACAATGCAGCAACAGTAGTGAGGATAGTGAGGATGCAATAGACATAAATAATTTAAGTATTATATTCTCTAGCTAATAAATTCTACATTACATAGACATGGAAATTGATATGAAAAGGCATTAGATCCATTTTGAACAGAAAACAATTATAACATAAAAGACATGACACATGGAGAAAAAAAATTAAATTAATGGCAACAGAGACACAGGAACGAAGAGTAATTCCTGCACCAAATCAAACTGAAACACACTGTATGTCGAGAACATCAAGTATTGGAGAATGTTGCCGCCTCTCTTATCACTTCTAGAATAATCACACTCTCGGTCATTATGCATTCACACTCTTCGTAATAGACCAAATTACGAAGATGCTTCTTGCATTTGTTTGTAAATTAAATCCTGATTTGTATTTTATCACGCCCACATAGTATGCCACATTTCAAAAAGAAAACAGAACTATAGATTAATTATAACAATAAAGGGAATAAATGATAAATGCTTTTTTGTTGGAGAAAAAATAGCACAAGATTTTTTGCTTTTGACAAACCTAGATATGGTTGAGAAGATTGCTGCTCTTTCGATGAGCTGGAGGCAGATGCATTTGACAAACCAGGTCCTGCTTTGGAATCAGCTCTCTGTAAAATAAAATTTAAATCATTTAAAGATACAAGAAAACATAGAAATATAATTTCCATCTTTGTATCGTAATGGATATATAGCAGTTTTATGCACTCAAAACCATATTCTACTAACCAAGAAAAAAATCAATTTGCATTATTCAATATCAATCAGAGCATTGAGGACAAATACTAATAATAAACAAATGCAGAGCCTTCAACGTGTTCATCGCGTTCTTCAAGTAACCATATCTGACTATCTTCCATAATTGCATGCATAGGTATGCAGATTCATAATGCAACATTTCTGGAACATTTATTACTATTTGCACAAAACAATGTGATCGGTAATAGTAAATGCTGCCATCGCCAAACAGCAATGACATAATTGCTCAAAAAGGAGATCTCGGGTTTAACAAACCCTACAATTGAAACCGATCTACATGCGAATAAACTAAGGAGCAAACCTAAAATGAAGTTACTGGCTTTTGTCGGTTTATACAGCTCATTTTTGTTAAGATTCCAACTGAGAAAGCGGGAAAATAAATACAAATGGCAAACACATTTCAACATATAGCAAAAATAAGCACAAATTAAGAAGTTTCTTCACTACCTCAGGCTTGATATCAACCGATGGCAGGGGATGGACACTAACAGACCTCGCATTCTGGTTAGAACTGACAGAGGTAGCCCCATTGTCAAAAAATCGAGGAAGCGGAGTGAGGAAAGAACTTCTCCCTGGAAAAGACCCACCAAATTTGATAGAAATTATTAAAACTGAAGAAAAAGTCTCAAGACAATATTTAAGCATATACAAATCTATCTCAGGAGCGACAAAAAAGAATAAACGGAAGGGACTTAACCACCGGTATTCATCACTTAATGGGTATTCCGACTATTTAGTACAGATAATCATCTGATTAGGGTGAATTTTCATTTTCTTTTGATTATTTAACAAAAAAGAACTTCAATGCTATTACCAGCACAGAGTCCCAACAGTTTACGCCTTCGTAAGCTGACCATTGTAGGTTGCGGTCTTTGTAGCAATGCACAATGTCAGATGAATGCCTTTAGCATCAACAACCTTATTCCTTGACAAAGATACAGCAGATCAACTGGAAAAATACACAAAAAATTCTGATGAGTAAAAGTTAAAACAATAACAGACGCATCATGTTAGGTTCTCAGTAAAAAAAAGAGGAATCCAATATTTCATGTTTTGATGAACACATGAAGATACAATTCAGAAACCACAGTAGCTTATCTGAAGATTATGTGAACCAAAATAACAGATAACAAAGAATAATATTGTTTGTAATAAGAGAACAACATTGAAAAAACAACAAGCTGCAATTCATAAGTACTGACCAACTCATTCAAAGTAAATTGGTGGAAAGAAAATAACTGATATTCACAGCTTCATATGTTGGAACTACAAAAACAAATGACGAAAAGCTAATCCCCTTCCTATGATGAAACATTGCATTACATAAAGACACGTGTTCAAATTAAACGCGTACCATCTTCATCAACCTAAATAACCAGGAAAAAATCGGAAAAGCTTCCGTACAGTTCAGTCATAAATTAATTTTTACACATACTAATCATTAACCTTCAAACTTTAGCCAAAACCCATGTGCTATATGACGCCAAGTAAAGTTCAATTGCAGGGATGAAAACAAACAATGCCATTAATGAGCTGATAATATAAGATAATCCACTGAACATATTCAATTACAAAATGCAACCAAAGTAGGAAAACACACCACCTTTTTGGCCCAACAAAACTTCAACTCGAAAAGGCAATCAATTTGGATAAGACAGGGTGGTGAAAACACAGACAATGAAAACCAGGAACTTTATGTGAATTCCATAAAACCCAGAAAAGGTTATGCATAAACTAACATAGATTGTGGTTATAAAAGTGAAAAGCAAGCAACAGAAACCCAAAGACACTGTTTTGAGAAAAGAAATTGAGTAGTTTGTGTTCTTAAAAACCAAGTCAACTCCACCAACCTACCACCTTTCGTAGACGGTGAGAAAGTAATACACAATAAGAAAGACAAAAACTCCTCCAATCAGACATTAGAATTTCATCAATAACCCACAAAGCCCAACACAGTAAAGTTTCATCCTTTGTAGTTATTAGGCCCATCGAAGAACCACTATGGTATTAAACACAAACCAACCAAGATGACCATAAGAAGATAAGGTCAAGGTCTTTGTATAATTGTTTTGAATGTACCTTTCCAAACAAAAAGAAGGTGGCAAGCGTTGAAATCAAGGGCAGGATTTGAAATTTAAACAAAACAAGAGCGGAGAAGGGAGTTTTCTGGTGAGAGTGTGTGAAATCTTGAATTCAGGAGAAGAGGGTGGCAAGTGTGTGTGGAGAGAGAGAGAGAGAGAGAGAGAGAGGGGGAGAGAGATGTTGTTGTGAGTATTATAGTTGTGGTGGCTCATGCATCTACTACCACCTTTTTGTTTTTATTTTGGAGTTTGCCATTTTTACGAGGGTGGTGGAAACTAAGCTAAAGTATGAGCTTTGGATATTTTTGTCTTTTCACGTGTCTGTTTTAAGAGAGAGCTCAAGACCAAGTTGTGATGAAGACCTCAATTAGGTGTACGAAAAAAAAATCATCCCTCTAAACTGAAATCAAATCAAATTAAACCGTTTTTATTAATTTTTTAGTAGTTTAGTTTGATTATAGTTTGATTTTTTCAACCTATCATATTCGGTTTGATTTCGAGTTAGTGAATTCTCAATCTGAATCCAAACTGAACCGATCACTATATAAATTTTATGTCAATAACATTATATTGTATGTTAATTATATCTAGTAACTTTAAACTTTAAATTTTTTATTCAAAAATTCAATATTTATAATATTATATATAAAATTATAATTTTAGCATATTAGAAAGTAAACATACTGTAAGTAAAAAAGTTATACTATTAAAAGTAAAAAAGAAGGTAGATTGAGATGATTAAATTGAAATTTGTAATACTTTTCAACACACAATTCGACCAACTCAAGCTAGGAGTAGTTTGATTTGGTATGGTTTGTAAGAAATAGTTGGTTTTGTTTAGTTTGGTTTGTCATTTTTCAACCTGTCATAATTGATTTGGTCTAAAAATTATGTCTCAACCCGATTAAACTGACCATTGCTCACCCTTAACCTGGATGAAGTGAATTCTCTATACACTATGTAATTTTTTCAAATTTATTGATAATTTTTATTTTTTGTTCCATAATAAAAACTTTATGCTTATTTTAAAGCTACATAATTTAGATATATTATATAATAAGTAAATAAACAAGATACAAATTACCTAATCTAACAATAGTGAGAATGTTCTCACCAGCAGTGAATGAGAACGTCATCGCCTAAGAATTCACCGCTAATAGTGTTTATAATTTGTGTACTTTACATAGTGTTTGGTATGAAATGAAGATGAATTTAATTTGATTTGTAAATGAAATCAAATGAAATTCATAAGGAATTGAAATTGTAAATCCAATTCAATTGTTTGGTATAACATGTAAATTCTGTTATTTTTAAATACTAACTTTTGTTTGGTATGTTAAAATCTTAGAATTATTTGTAAGTTATGACTAAAATATCATTGTAAAAAAGATGTACAGAAAAAATAAAGGTTAATTTTGTAAATAGCTATTGATTTTGGATTTAGAATTCCAAATCTTACCACTTTGGCTTGGATTTACAAATCCATTTTTTAACACATTTTCAATTCTTTCATTTGCAAATTTAAATTTTTTTTAAAAGTGCAAACCAAACAATAAAATTTAAAATTAGAAATGAATTTCAAGCAAATTCATAGAATTCCTCCATACCAAACATGTCTAATTTACTTTGGTTGGATTCCATCAATGTGCTTTCAGAGTTTGATGTTCTTTGTTTAGTAGATTTTTTTTTGAAAAATATTCTTTTGTTTGTTTAAATCAATGATAACAGTAAATTATTTCTGATCATAACTTATTTAAACAATTTATTTGTGACAAAGTATTTTTATCTTTTAAAAGGAGAAAAATATTTTATACTGTTGTAGAATTTTTATTTATTAAAATATTTTTTTATGTCTTCATTATTTTATTTACATAAATTTAAAATATTTTAATAATTCTTTAAATTTAATCATTTTTAATTCTGTTAAAAATATAAAGATATTATAAAATTGAAACCAAGAATAAATTGAAGTAGTAGATTATCAATAAAATTGATAAAATAAAAAAAATATTAATATAGGGAGTCTCTTGAAAATACTCTTACCAAATGTTGTATATCCTATGAGGTCATAACATACGTAGAGTTTTATAGGAAAACTATGAAAAAAAAAAAGCAAAGTTAATGATTTTTATAAATTACGTAAAATTAAAATTATTTTTAAAATATAATTAAAAATTTAAATTTATTTTTAACATATTTAATAATTATAAATAATTTTCTCATTAATGCAGAGATTTATAATAAAAGTCCACCTATAGTAGATATTGGTTGGAGGAGAAATTTTTTTTTTCGTCAAATAATTTTAAGAAAAAGATTAGGTTAATTCGCAAACTAAGAATAAGAGTTTCAAAGAGACCTAGCAAATCAGTAAGTAGGTTAGAGTCTATATACCTCCTTTAGTACTGCTATAGAGTTAAAGATTGAATCTCGAACTTTTAGTGTGCTAATAAACTTTATTTATCGTTGAATTTACAGATGAAGGGGTAGAAATATGTAATAAGAGAAATGGGACATAGGGGATATCAAACATTGAAGAGGTAGACAAAATCAATGAGTGTTTGGATTGGTTGGTGACGACACCGACGGAGCGTGATTGGGTGGACGGTCAAAGCCTGTAGATACATACATAATCCTGTTTTTTTATTTCGTGCTTCAATTCAATTACTTATTTTGTTTTTGGATTTTTTCTCTCAAAATAAATGTCCCTTTCACTCACTTTTCAAATCTACTTCTTATGGCTCCGTTCATTATGCAGAAAATGGTTTATTTTTTTGACATAAAATACTGCTTCATTCCATTAAATTTTTACCCATATCGGTCTCAAAATAATTCGGAGCTAAAAGCCCCTAATATGAAGACCAGGGCGTGAACCAAATGCTCTAACAAGATTATGAGCAACTTGATTCGCCGATCTGATGAACACAACTTGGACATCTACCAAAGTTGTCAACACATCCTGACAATCCCTCACTAACAAGCCAAAATACGAATCCTGAAAAGCATCACAATTAATTGCCTGTGTCACATTCCAACAATCTGACTGAATGATGTATTTGGTGTCTTTCCTCTGTTTTATCCATATAAGTGCCTCCCTTATAACCATTGTCTCCAATATTAGTGGATCAC